>JAQZBX010083439.1:0-13390 GCA_029593785.1 Cabassous unicinctus
TTACCATATGAGAGGCCCCGGGTTCGCTTCCCGGCGCCTTCTTGTGAGGGCAGGCCGGCGAGCCGTGGGCTGATGCGGCAAGACCTCACAGCAAGGGGGAGATAAGCAGACACAGAGAAGACACGCAGCGAATGGACACAGCAGCACAAGCAGCAAGGGGGGGATAAATAAATAAAATAAAAAATAAATCTTTTAAAAAAAAAAAAAATGCAGTGTGGACAGCAGCTTCATCCCTGAGAGCTGGAGGCCCTCTTAGCACCTAGCTGAATGGCCGCAGGCCACCCTGTTTTTGAGTTCTGGGGTTTGCTCTTCTTAATTTTTCCACATCTTACCTCCTGCCACGTCATGAGCTGTCACCTCTAATTAATATCAGTGGTCACTTTTAGACCCTTTACCCCTGTCCAATTTACTGTTGATAATCTGCTTTGGACCTCAAAACCAGGTAGATAGCCAGGCTTATTACAATTTTGGGTGAAATCAGAACAAATAAGCTTTGCAGTGGGGTTTACAGAACTGTGGTTTTGGTTTTGGTCAATGAGAAGCTCCTGGATAAATGAGGCTGCACTCGTTGTCACATTATAATTGACTTTTGGCTTTAGCAAGCTAGGGTGTCAATTCTGTGAACACAGAGTCCTGAAAATCACAAAGTGTTTATTAGGAAAAAAGCCTTCCCCTGTTGCCTGGGTATTTTGCCTGTTCATGGAATTGACAGTGTGGGCGTGTGATTAAACCCTTGGGCCTTCTCTTGCCCAGTTCTCTCACTGTCTCGAGATGAACAACTTCATGCCCTTAATTAAGTCATCTCTCAAAGATGACAGCCAATAAACAAGGGCAGCTGGTCTCAGTGACTGAGAGCCCCTGGGGCAGCAGTGATGTTGTGATGCCGTCAGTCCTGCCAGGCTGGCACAGCGCCGGAACAAGTAGGCTCCCGTCCTGAGGCCCAGATGCCCACTGCCTTTAATGCAGCAGCACCATTCGGCAAATGAAAGAGTCACACTTGGCCACAAATTACAAAAGGATGATGGTTTTTCAGAAAGCAAAGAGCTTTATGCCCAAGGAAGAGTTCTGGTTAAGGGTCCAGAGAATCGGGTTTTCACTAATTCTTCTGAGGAAGGGCTCCTTTCGTGGGGAACGCTTAACCAATTTGGTTAATGTGGCCATAGGTTTACTCAGTTGGGTGATCTTTCCATCCTCAGATTTGTTCTCAGAAAATAAAGGTGGAAAGTCTTTTAGAAGACATCTATAAATTATTGAACTGCTACCTCATAGCTAGAGGGTGTTAGTTCTTCACCTTGGCGGAAGGCCAGAAGGACAGGCGGGTTATAATAGAAGCATTGCTTCCCTCAGGGAAGGGAACAGATAAGCAGGCACAGACAGCTTCATGTCTCTGGAGACTTCCTATGACTAAGCATCATATGGGTGGCATTTAATCCAGTGATATATTTAATACAGTTTTACTAATTGTCTTTTGTTTTGTTTTTGGTTAGGCAAGAATGTTGTACATCAGCTGTCTGTGACACTTGAAGACTTATATAATGGAGTCACAAAGAAATTGGCCCTTCAGAAAAATGTAATTTGTGAGAAATGTGAAGGTAAAAATTAATTTTGAAATGAATCTCACAGTTCTGATCCCTTTGATCTGAAAACAAGTCTGGTTGTTTTACAATTCTGAGGAAAATAACTTCTCTTTTCTGTATGAAGGTCAAACAGATTGTGAACCAGGTGGTCTGAAGGCCACAGCTCTTTGCCTGAAGGAATGTTTTATTAAATTGTCATCATTTAATATGTTTGACAATTACCTGAAAAACTTCAAAATCAGGAGCAGTCACCTAACCCAGGGGTTGGCAGGCTTTCTGTAAAGGGCCAGATAGTAAGTATTTTAGGCTTTGTGGGGCATCCGGTCTCTTACAAATGCTCAGCTCTGCCATTGTAGCCCTTAAGCAGCCATGGACAGTGTGTAAAGGAATGTGCCTGCATTCCAGTAAAACTATTTACAAAACCAGGGAACTGGCCATAGTTTGCTGAACGCTGACCTATATGTCATTGTAATTACATAGTCAATTAATTTATATAGTTATTGTAATTTTTAAAATCAGATTTTCTCAAGAAAAGTCAGATCTGGTGACCCTGGGCCCACATTTTCTCACAGGGGATTGACTGAACTGAAAAGTCAGCCTGATTGACAGGGCTTATGTTCTCCACTTCTCCACAGTGCCAGCCTACTCATTCCTGTGTAGGCATGGGTGTTTTTCCACCCTGGGGGTAAGAAAGAGGACACATTTGGTGAAGCTGAAGGAGTGGATTTGGCTGGGCACAACCATAAACAAATGTTTGATATTAGACGTTAACCTCTGGATAGCGTCTGCTTCGCGAGAATCACCCAGATTCATCCACATTGCTTTTCACGATCATCAATAATTAGAATTCCAACCCCACTCCAATGTCCAATTTAATGGCTCATCACCTTTCTAACATGGCACGCAGCCAGGGACAAAGCTCTTGCTCTTGTTCCTTTGCAGGTGTTGGTGGGAAGAAGGGGTCTGTTGAGAAGTGCCCCTTGTGCAAGGGCCGGGGGATGCAGATTCACATCCAGCAGATCGGGCCGGGCATGGTGCAGCAGATCCAGACGGTGTGCATCGAGTGCAAGGGCCAGGGTGAGCGCATCAATCCCAAGGACCGCTGTGAGAGCTGCAGCGGTGCCAAGGTCATCCGAGAGAAGAAGATTATCGAGGTGCATGTTGAAAAAGGTGAGGCCGCACATAACCAGCTTTTCCCTCTTGCTGGAAATGCCTCTCGGGTGCTAATCATGGAACACACAACACAGCCTAGGTAGCAGGGGAATGAGATACATGACAACGTGTACTTCAACAATATTAGGGTGTGCCAAAAATTCCTCCTGTTGCCAGATCACCTTCTCTTGACCCACCCTGACCTTATTTCCATTCCATGTTACTTGCCAAAGTTTTCTTGCTGAGGTCTGCTTTCTTGAGATTAAAAAAACCACCTCTTTTTAAAGTTCTCTGAAGCCCTGAAAGTCTTACCTGACCCTCTAGTTTTGGTTCATTTCCCTTTCCAGCCATTCTTAGGCCATTCCTTTAGGATCTTTGGGAATGTTTCTCAATTAGCATTTTTAAAATATTTTTATTTTTCAATATTTATATTTGTTTATATATGTATAACATATATATTTTTCTTCCTGCTAGCTTTTATTGCTCATTGGCCTTAAGGCTTGGGATAAGTCTTGCAGCTACATGTTCCTTTTCTCCACACATGCTGTCTCTGCTGCATGATGTCTTTCAATACAGTGCCTTCCCCCTGTTATTCGGTCTGCCTGGCACAATCATTTTAAGGCTTTTTTTCAGTCTCAACTGTTCTCCAAAATATTTCCTGATTATTCTGTGGCTTCCCAATCCAGCAACTGCATCTTAGGTCAGAGATGAAACCAAAAATATAAGGCTCAGCACCTACACCAACACAGGTGTTGTTAGGAGGATTCTTGTTTAAACACGCTTTAATCCTGGGCCTGGGTGCATACCCTGACTTGCTAGCCAGTGACAGGGCTGGCTGTCCTTTCCCCATCCATCCCCTGAGCCGTGTACTGCGTGCGTCCCGGGAAGTGCGTGGTGACCTCTGGCTCTTGGTGAGGCACTAGTGGTGGCCTCAGTGCCTGGGGAAGGTGGGGGAGTGCAGTGGGAACCTGTGGGGATCATCGTATCATTTCCCATCTCCTTGCTGGCCACCTCACCAAGGACCCACATTTGCCGAGGGAAGTTTGACCTCAGTGCTTACCCCAGTCGCCACTCCCACTCCATGTCTGCCCAAGTTTGGGAGGGCTGATGAATAAAGGATCCCCCAAAGGACTCTTCAGAAGTTTTACGGAAAGTCTTATTTTTAAGAGAAATGGCTAATCAGAAAGGGATGATGTCTCATAGGTATGAAAGATGGGCAAAAGATACTATTTCATGGAGAAGGAGATCAGGAGCCTGAGCTGGAGCCTGGTGATGTCATAATTGTGCTTGATCAGAAGGATCATAGTGTCTTTCAGAGACGAGGCCATGACTTGATCATGAAAATGAAAATTCAGCTTTCTGAAGCCCTTTGTGGCTTCAAGAAGACGATAAAAACACTGGATGATCGAATCCTTGTAATTACATCCAAATCAGGTAATGTTGCAAATGTCTGTTTTAGCTGTTCTGTGTGTCTGGCACAATCCTGGCAGGTTGGCCGGGGGTCCCATTTTAGGTTGACTTCCTGTTACTCAAGTTACTATGACTTGATGTTCTCTAAATTTAGTCATCACTAATGCCTGGTGCTCTTGAGACTTTTTTGGATTTCTTTTATATTGTCCTAGAAAAAAAAATTCAAACAGAAAACTTGGGGGTCTAAAGTTCTAACTGGATCTGCCAATTAAAGTTGAATTAAACAATTATGTTTATCTAAGAAGAAAACACAACATGGGTGATGCTTTTTTCCCGTCAAGTGGTGCTCTGTGCTGATCCATCTGCAGGCTCCTCTAGCCTGTGTTATTGGTTACATGTGGGAGACATTGCAGAAGAATGCTAGAATAGAATTTTCCTGAAAAAAAGACATTGCCTACCAGCACATCCTTGAAGGCTTCCCCAAGAGCTGCCTGCACATACCCACAGCACCCTGAGGGAACTGCCCTTGGGCTAAAAGGTTGCACACTAGCCCTGCAGGGATTCCAGGCTCGCAGCTCCCAGAAGAGTCAGTGTCCACTACTCCCCAGAATCTGTGGGGGCACCACGGTACCTGCCTAAAAGGGGCTGAGGGGAATGGCAGGCAAGTTAGAGAAGGGAGAGAAAGCAGGTTAGGGATTTGACTCAAAGTCAAATTGCTTCTGAACAGCACTGGACTTAGATGGAGAGAAGGTCAGTCGTCCACATTAAAGAATATCTGGACAGGGTGGGTGGCCGGCCATAGGGCACCCTCAGCCCCACCACTGGCTGTGAGCAGCACTGCCCCAATTCTCTTGCTCACCACAGGGTCAGGGAATAACGTTTCTTTTGGGGACCTGAGGGTTTATGGCTAGAGGGGCGGTTCAGGGCCAGGCTAGGAGGTAACCAGCCGATAAATCAGTCCCTGGGCAGTGGTAGCTAGTGATAAGACTCTGAAGCCCAGTGGGCGGAGCAGACTCTGGTTCCAGCATGCTTCCCAGACCCACTGCCTAGGCCTTTTCTGCCCCTGTGCCCGACAGTGCCCACTTCTCTCTCTGCCCCTTCCCTTGTCCTTTGCTTGCCGTCTTTCCTCACTCTAGCTTTGTTTAGTTTCCCAGCTTCTCTTTTCTCTTTGGCTCCTTCTGCTTCTTCCTTTTCTGGGCATACTGTAAAATAGAATTATACATCTAAGCCTTGATCAGTTTTTTTGCTTTTTGGGTTTTTTTACTTTTTATTTGGAAATAATTTCAAACTTAGGAATAGTTGTAAAAATAAAAATAGTAAAAGGGACATCTGTTTATCTCTTTACCCAATTTGCCTATTGTTAATGTTTTACCCCATTTGCTTTTTTATTTGCTTTGTGTGTGTGCTCGTGTGTGCATACACACACAAAATCAAGATTGTGGGGAAAGCACTGGAATACAAGATTTGAAAGGCAAAATTTGTATGAAGATTTGAATATGAATCATTTTCCTTAAGATTCCATTCCATAGACTGCTTATGATTCCCACTTCTTCTCCTTGCTTGAGTAGGAAAGTTTAAGGATCACAGTTTACAAAAAGCCTGGGTCTCGTGTTGCGAGCAAGGATGTGCCCAAGACCCCCTATATTGTGCTCAAGACTTTCTAACATTGTTGCTTCAAGCAGATAAGCCCCCATTCTGGCCCTTCTAGGAGCCAGAACTGGGCAGCACCCATGGGTAACTCCTGTGGGAGAGCGTATCCTTGGCCAGGAACTCCCTGGAGCAGGGGTCCTGCTGTGGGGATGGAGCCCAGTACTCCTTGCTGCCTCTCAGCCACAGGGACCCTAGAAGCCAAGGACAGAGTGAGGGTGGTGCAGGAGCCCCGAAGGAAGGAAGCAGCAGGGGTCCCCAAGAAATCCATAGTCCCTTGCTTAGTTGTAAGTAAGGGCAGGGTGTCCAGAAAGCTTTCTGCCGGAGATTCCATTTATCTTGTTACTCTGCTTTTTCTTTTTTCTCCTTTATCCTTTGTGTGTGTGTATGTCCTCTCCCTTCTTTCCTTCCCCCTTCTTTTCTTACTCTGGCTTATTTGTTCCTTCATTTCCTCTTCTCCCTTCCTCCTCCTTTCTTCTACTATTGAAATGCCTTCCTCACCAGAGGGCCCACAAGCTGTTTTGAACATTGCTGAGAATCAGATGATAAAAAGGGACTTAGGACCTGCACAAAAGTGTGAGGCCTCTGACCAAAAACAGAATTCACCTGGCGGGAGAGCTTGACACATGGCGTTTCCTCCTCTTAAATGTATTTTTCCATGCTTGGCCTCATGATTTTCCAGGCCCCAGCAAATTACACTCGGAGGCATGGGGAAGTTGTCCTTGAGAACAAGGTGGTACCTGATAGGAACGGAGGACACAGACAAACTCTAACACCAAAAAAAGCACAAAACACCTAAGAATATAAAAAGCCCAGCAGCTGGGGGCCTTGGAGCTGAGGGGTCACCACCAGGTCTGTCACAGCCCCGCTCATGAATGCCCCCAAGGAGAGTTGTCAGCACGCTATATTTTGTAAAGCTCCTATGATGTACTTTCAAAGATTTCTTCTTGAAGAGAGCTTGCCCTTTCTGAATGGTCCTTTATGTGGAATACCATTTTCCCAGGGGAGGGGGCAGCTGGATAAATTAGTATTTAGCTTTTATCTTCCCCTTTTCTGCACACACCCTCCACATTTATTTCCTTAGCATTTTTCTCCTTTGTCCATTTTGCTTCCTGAGCTGAAAAGCATATTTTTGAGAGACCCTCTTGTCCCTTTCCTTTCCCGTGCTTGGAGAGAAATAACACTGGGGAGAGAACCTTAGAGGGAGAACCTCAGAGCTCCGTTGAGTCTGCACTCCTGATGCCTTTTGAAACCATCCTGCGTGCTGGGGGCCAAGCATGTGTACAGAAGCCTCTGCGTGCCCCAGCTTGTTACCTCCTTTGCACATGGCTGCAGAGTATGGGCCAGAGAGAGTGCCATCCCCCGAGCCTCTCAGCTCACCCCTTCACCTAGATGATACCCGATGGGCTAAGTTACTCCCTCATCAGCCTGGCTGCCGTGAGACACTAGGCCTGCCACCAGGCTCTCCCAAAGGGAGACTGACTGACCTAGGCCACCTTGTTCTTCCCATTTCATAACCTTTTCCTGTGGCAGGTGAGGTGATCAAGCATGGGGACCTGAAATGTGTGCGCAACGAAGGGATGCCCATCTACAAAGCCCCCCTGGAGCGAGGGACCCTGATCATACAATTTTTAGTAAGTTCACTGCATTTTATTCTCATGGGACATATTCTTAAATGGCTAAATTAGAAGGGGGAAAACCACTCCCATTCTTTCCCACCTCATCCTTTACAGGTAGTCTTTCCTGAAAAACACTGGCTTTCTCAAGAAAAGCTTCCTCAGCTGGAAGCTTTACTCCCTCCTCGGCAGAAGGTGAGGATTACAGATGACATGGATCAGGTGGAGCTGAAGGAATTTAGTCCCAGTGAGCAGAACTGGCGCCAGCATAGGGAGGCCTACGAGGAGGACGACGATGGGCCCCGGGCAGGAGTGCAGTGCCAGACAGCATGACGTGGCGCAGCGCAGCATGGCCCAGCTGGACTAGCACATGATGAATGTAAAGTTGGCACAATGAAAATGGCATCACTTTAATGGCCTCGTGTTTGGGGTGTCCTGTGTATGTGTTCAGCATTCTCAATTGCTGAGTGTCTTTTTGGTTTTTCTTTTTCTTTTTGGTTGTAACTTAAGTTATAGCTTAATTTATATTTAAATGTTTTTAGTGTAAATTACCTCTAGTCTGCATATGGAATCTGTTCATTTACATTTTCGGGATGTACTTTGGAGATGTCAGTGACCGCAGCAATTTTGTGCTTCTAGTGGCTTTGCCATCAAACTCCACCAGTAAAGCACAGCTCAGATAGCAACACTCAACCCCACACAGTGGGCGACCTGGCCCAGCTCTAGGTCTGTGGTTCCCCCCACCCCCCATGGCAGCGTTCAGAGGGCACAATCTCAGGGCTGCTAACATGACATTTCTGATTCTAGAGTCTAGATGATCCTCCTAAAGAATAAAAGCACACCTGCAGATTGGACCCGGCTCCACGTGCCTCTCTTTAGTCTCCTGGTTCACACTGAGTTGGGCTGCGGTCCCAAAGTTGCAGGGCCAACTTAGTTCTTACTGTTCTGTGCCCATAAGTGGTTGGAATGGGGTGTGTGTTTGTTTTTCTTGGAAGCTTTCTGAGCCTTCCAAGCCTTGTGGTGAGGACAAACCAGTGTTCTAAATGACATGCCCATATAACTGTTTGCCTGTGACCTTGACTTGTTCTTTGTGATTTTAAAGAATTTCTGTTGACAACTGTTGTAATGCTCTCCCACCAAAGTGCTTATTCGTAAAGAAAAACTAAACCCTTCTGTGTCCCCAGCAGCCTCAGTGCAGCAACAGAAGCCATGGTAGAAGCTGGTAGTTTGGCCACATGCCACAGCCAGTTTCCCATCTGACCAGTGATCCTGGATAACTTGAGGATCCAGAAAGGCATAGAACTTGATGTTTTCCACTTCATTCTCCCAGCTCCAACTCCCTCCTAAAGGCTTGTTCCTCTCCTTGTTGCAGACCTATACTTACAAAGGGCTTCCTGTTCACGCCATATTGTTTTGGTGAGAACTGCACTGACAGGCTCTACCATGGACTAATTTGTCAGATTCACTATAAATTACAGCTCATTTGGAGGGATGATAGTCATTGTTTTACCCCTGGCAGGTGGACTACAATTTGAACTTAGTGTTACCTCAACCTTTAGCCATTACTGTTCATTTCTTTTATACAATAGTCTTGAAAAAAGACTGCTGCCTTCTAAGCTGCTGGGTTAAAGCACAGGCCATTTGTCAGATCTTCCCTTATTTGGCTATACAGTACTCCTGATCCAGAACAGGGACCTCCATTAGGAAGGTCAAAGGGCAGGTCAGACCCATGGCAGATAGGGTAAGACAATGGGGAGGGCTGTGGGCGCCAGAATTTTGTGGGAGAGTGGGTCCAGCTGCTTAGATGGGACTTGTGTAAACTAAGTATTTAGAGAGCCCACCTGTGCCCTTTTGACCGTTGTTCAGGATGGACATAAAGCCCAATCTTCCAGCAAAGCTTACTATGTGAAAATCAATTTACAAAAGGACCACAACTCAAGGGTGTTCTGTTTCTGTGCTGTGACTTCCTAATAAATTATGGTAGAGAACTACTGTTGATGATGGAGCAAAATTACATTCAGCTTCTTAGGTAAAGGGAATTTGGAGGGTGTTGCTTGAAATCTTATTCCACCTGTACATTTGTCACTTTAAAAATAAAAATGAGCTGGTATGAAACAAATAGCTTTGCCTGTTTTTTTAAGAGCACAAATGAACAGTGTTAAGTGCCAGCTTGCCCTCAGGTTGGCTGGTACAATGGAATTATGTTTCCACCCTGATGGACCTTATGTTTGGGGTGGAAGGACAAATACAAATGGCAGGCAGTGATAACAGCTTTTAAGAAAGAGTAATGGGGAAGGGTAGCAGGGAATGGGGGGAAGACTCTCCAAGGAGGTGACATCTGAGCACAGTGAGGGAGGCAACCTGTGAAGGCTCAAAGGAGGAATATTCCAGGCAGAGGAAGCAGCAAGGACAACGTGGTTAGAGCAGGATGAGCAAGGCAGAGAGGCAGAAGACAGACGCAGGAGGTTATGGTGGAGTGTGGATTTTATTCTGTGATGGGTTTGGAGGAAAGGCACAACATGACCTGACGTAGGGGAATATGAAATTATGCTCAAGAAAAAATGAGCTTCAGAGCATTAGCTACTTGCACCTTTCCAATTAATATGGAGACAAGTCTAGAGGGGGCTGCTGAAGAGAAAACTGAGGTCCAGGAACTCTGGGATAACTAAGGCAGGGCTGGAGTCTAACCCTATTAGGCACAGACTTGAGCCTTGGCATTGTTCAGGCAGCAAGAAAGCAGCCTGCTTTCTGACAGCCACCCAGAGAGGGGCAGACTAATCTGAAATCAACAGGATAAGGAGAAGGTGGCAGGGGACATTCTTAAGAAATAGGACACCCAGATAGGTAGGACTACAGACCATTCCTGTCAGTCAAATATCCTGTTCAGGACCCCACTCTGAAATAGTTTCGCTTTCCTTATGGCTTCTGGGAGCTCACTACTGCACAAGTCAATTCTGGAAGAGTTATGCCCATATTTCTAAGATGGAAAGTTCAATAAGTGGCTGGATCTCCTTATCTCTGAGGCACTCTGACTTAACAATGCTGACTTCTCACTGTTTTCTGGTGATAGTGTAAGTGAAAAAGGAACCATGTTCAGAAACTGCATTAAGAATGCTTTATGGTAAAGTATGAACAGCATTTCCAATAAAACCTGAAACGATTTATATTTTATCTACAAAATTTAAGCCTTTGCTACAATAAATGCTATATATCTTTTAACCAAGCCTGAAAAGGTAAGGAATGTCATGCTCAATCTGTACATTCTCTATAGTGTTAGCCTGGAAGACTTTGACATTTAAATTGGACAATCATAGATGTGAATTTCCTGGTCATCTCCAACAGACACAATTTTTGAACCATTTCCATTGTATTTCACTCCCCAGACCTGTAAATAAAGTAAAGAAAAAAAATTTCTAGTAATGCCTTTATTTATGAATAAACATCCTTACTTTAGTCTCTCTATACTGAAGCTAGAAAAACACTCTGAGGTGAGAATGGGGCCTTTTCTTTAACCAGGCATCTTCCATTGTTGCTATATAATTACCACTCCTTCTCCTCCCATCCCCAAAAATGTCATTTTTAAAAACTAATTACAGTATCTACAAACCTTCCAAAGATTCAGAATCCAGGGGAGGGGTGACCTAATACCATGAACTTGGAACCTGCAAGGGACCAGCACGGACTCTCACATTTCCAGGAAGAAAAAAGCCTCAACTACCCTGAGGTCACTGCCTATGGGGGAAATTGCATACTGTGACTGCCCCCCCGCCCCAGTCAGTAATTCTCACTCTGGCATTAGAGGCCTGTGGAGCCTGTGTCCCAGGAGCTAGACAACATGGCAATGGGGGGGAGGGGGCATTGGTTTTATCTGTTAAGTGTTGAATTAACAGAGTCACACTGCCTTCCCAAATGGAACTGATATAGTTGAAGTTTCTCTCAGCAGGATTACTCTCTGATTATTAGGAACTGATTCTGGGTGGTCAGCCTGTCCCCCTAACCCTGAGAACAGGGTGTTCTAACCCAGATTTTCGTGTTCTTGTGACTGGGCCGGGTGATGATGGCTCATTATCTTGAACAGCTGCCTACAAGTACTGTCCTTACACTCCAAACACCTTGTCTTGAGGCAGTGCTATACTCTGGCCCCCAAACACAAGTCTGCGCAGCCAATCAGGCCTTATTCCCTGAGTAAAAATTTTAAGCCCAGAGTGGATTGTCAAGATTAAACCCCCTCAACTTTATTGGCAACAATTTACGATTAAATGTGAAAAAGCATGATTAATTATGTTAACTTTAAATTGCATTCCAAGGAAGGGAAATCTGTATTAAAAGCCAACATATACTGCCATGAGCAATTTTTTTAATACTGCCTAGTTCCCCAAGCCCCTTGCCAATCAGTGGTCAGGACGAGCAGCACTGGTTTGAAATGCAGGATTCTCAGCCCCCACCTCCAGACTTGCCGAATCAATCTGCACTTTAACCAGATCCCCAGGGGATTCACATGCATACTAAAGATTGAGAAGCACTGCCCTAGAATTTTGACAGATTAAGAGACTCCTACAAGAAAAGTTTCTCTTTTCTCTCCTAATTTAAAGATGGAAACCAGCCAAACGACTTGTAAGAACTTCTAGTATATTATTAAAAAAAAAAATCACATCACTTCTTTGGGTAGCTCCAAAAATGACAAGTGATGACTATTTAAGCAACAGAAGCGCCTGAGGAGGGACATCCTTACTGAGTTAACACTGCACCCAAAAAAGGGCCCCAGGCATGCCACAGACACTGGCTGCAGCATTTTCCAAAGAAGGCTTTTCAAGGCCATGTGAGTAGCATGTTTTCTTGCCCTCCACAGAGACATCAAGGCTCATGGATTGCTGGGCCAACAGCACTTCCCCAGCCTTTGCACCCCAGACAGCATGTACAAAAACACTGGCTAAACAGAAGTCCATGCAGACAGAGAAGCCCAATCCCAGGGGTGTCCCAGGTTGAGGTTAGGGAAAGAAAAGTTTTGGCTTAGAGTCAGATAATACTAGCAATCCAAAGACAAAGGAATTTAAATGTTACTTATGCCATACCTGATCCTGGTGATCAAAGAAGGTGTGAACACAAGTCCTCGTTCCAACATCCCAAACTTTTACACTTTTGTCAGATGAACTATTCAAAAAAGTAAATATTACTATAAGAAAACAGTTTTCAGACTCCTTTAAAGTGGGAAGAAATCTGACAACTTATTCCACACTCCTCTCACCTACACCCTGCTACCTTCAGAGGCCCCCTCGGAGCCTGCATGCACAACCTGGGTCCCAAGAGGGGGCCAGGGAGTAGGCATCACTGGGCAGCTTTCCCTCCTCACAGAGCAGCTATCTTCCTGACATTGTGATTTGCCTGGCCATGATATTAAGTGGTCTCCTCAGGAGTCAGATACATCTACCAATTTCCAGGTGGGAGGAAGGCCTGTTAAAGCTTCAAAATAAAAGCTTTTAGGAGGCTTCCGAAACCCACTTAGAATGCCTTTTTTTAATTTTTTTTTTAAAGATTTATTTATTTTATTTATTTATCCCCCCCTTGCTGCTTGTGCTGCTGTGTCCATTCGCTGCGTGTCTTCTCTGTGTCTGCTTATCTCCCCCTTGCTGTGAGGTCTTGCCGCATCAGCCCACGGCGCCGGCGCCGCGCGAGCCAGCCTGCCCTCACAAGGAGGCGCCAGGAAGCGAACCCGGGGCCTCTCATATGGTAACCGGGGGCTCTATCCAGTGCGCCACACCCGCTTCCCCTTAGAATGCCTTTTAATCTGTCCGTCTCATGTTTTTCAACTGTCTTGGCCATCCTGGGGTCTGAAAACACAACATTTCACAAACAGATATAAATACTTTAATGTTGTAACACAGGTATACCTTAAAGTAAACCATAGCTGGAAGCTTAGCTTTATAAAGAAAACAGAAAAAAACAGTTTCCCTGCTCAAAAAAATTTACCTCTATTTAGACTAAGGACAA
>JAQZBX010083440.1:0-13391 GCA_029593785.1 Cabassous unicinctus
AAAAAGAAAGAGTGCCTATGAATGGAATTTAAATAAATGATTTGAAGTCTAAAGGGAAAACAACTTTCTTTTTGACTGAAATTATTTCAGAAATTTTAAAAACCATATACCCTGAATAGCTCAATTCAAAATAGGGGCAGTAAGAGAAGTAATATTGACTGCTTACCATGTGCCAAGAATGCCACATGCATTATTATTTTAAATTTATTTTGCCTCCTCTTAACAATTTTTTGAGCTAATTTTTATGATCTCTATTGTATGGGGAAGAAGGTCATTCTTATATTGACTAAATTATACTTTGTATAATTATACTTTTTAAAACTACTGCATAAATGCAGTAAGTCATATAGCATATAGGATCTGAGTACAGCTTAGCTGGGGCAATACAAGGCACTTATGTGTTTAATACTGGACATGATTCTCTCTCAAGGACCATATTGTCTGATAGAAAAGACAAATTGAAAAAATCCCCATTATAATATAAGCACAATCTCTTTCCCTCCCCTCCCTATATATACCCAAGTGTGAAAGACAAGAAAAATAAACAAACAATAATAAATATATTGTCACAAAATACATCCATGCAGTGGACTACTACTCAGCAGTAAGAAAGAATGGACAATCAATATGTACAACAACATGGATAAATCTCAAACATGTTATGTGAAATGACACAAGGTAGATACTAAAAAACTACATGCTTTATGAACCCATTGATATAACATTCTGGAAAATGCAAAACTAAAGGGACAGAAATCAATTCAGTTGCGAAGGCTGGGGATGAGGGTAAGAAATTGACTAGAAGGTGTTTTAAGTTTCTTCATTGCTAAGGAAAATACAATGCAATGGGTTGACTTAAACAATGGGATATTTATTAGTCATGGTTTTGAGGCTAGGAGAAATTTAAAATCAAGGCATCATCAAGGAGATGTTATCTCCCAGAAGACTGTGGCGTTCTGGGGCAGGCTGCTGGTGATCCTTGGTCCTTGGCTTTTCTGGCATGTGGCAATGCACACGGCAGCCTCTTCCATGTTCTGTTGACATTCAGCTTCTGGCTGCTCCCTCTGGCTTTCTCCTACTGGCTTTCTCCCTCTCTCTCTCAATTTCATTCTGCTTATGAAGGACTCCAGTAATAGGGTTAAATACCATCCTCATTCAGTTGGCCCACACCTTAACTGAAGTAACCTCATCAAAGGTCCTACTTATGATCCGTTCATACCCACAGTAATGAATTAATATTAAGAACCTGTTTTTCTGGGGGTACATAGCTCCAAACCACCACAAGGGGCAAGAGGAAACTTTTAGGAGTGATAGAAATATTTTATAGCTTTATTGTGGTGGTGGTGGGTACATCCCTGTACACAGTTTTCAAAAAAGGAAAGCTTTATTTTATATAAATTATATCTCAATTATCATGACTTAAAAATTTTAAAAAATCAAAATTACAAAGCAATTATTAGTCTATGGACAGGAGATAAGTGTAGTAAAGTTTAAGTATATGTTATAAAGTTCCCTGGTGGAAGTGGACCGTAGGATGCAATTTAAGGACACAAAATGCCAATATCAATGCCACAATGTCTAGGAAAGGAAAGAAGAGAGACTGATTCTTCATATTTAATCATTATTTAAAAGGCATTTTCAATCCATCTAAACACATTTGGCTGCCTTGGGTATAAAATTGATTAAAGAGGACTGATGTTTCCTTTTATAATGAGTAGAAAAAAACTTAAAACAAATGTCTTACTGGAGAGCTAGGCTGCCCCTAGGGTGTCTGAGCAGCTACTTCCTTCCCTATTATTTCTGTCGGTCCAAGGAGGCCTATCTGACAATGCCATCAAATACAAGTGAATCAACATTTGCTGGGACAATTTGGTGTCCACTCTCATTTTTGCCTTTAGCCATCTTCTGAATTTTGTTTATGGGCAATGGTCTTCTCTTCGGGGTTTTTAGGTCCTGTTAAAATCGTGCACATGTTTATTGAGTATCTGTTGTGGCCAACTCCTGCACAGAAAACAGAATGAGGATAAAATAAAAGTGCAATGTATCCTTTCTTTGGGATGCAATGAGGGTCCCTGCTTGAACTTCACCCATGCAGGTCTGGAGGATGGGTGGGAAAATTCATTAGGCATCATTTAGCATTAAGGTTTGCAGCCTCATGAAAGAACTTACCTTAATGCAGGAGCTGGGTAAAGCAAAGACTGAGCATCTAAAAAGAAGGGTTATTTTGAGTACAGAACAGTGTCCTGTCTGCCTCCTGTGGATGGACTAAAACAGAAAAGGATTGTATTTTTTATTTTTAAGAGTGAGAGAAGGAAAGTATTCTCATGCCCATTTCAGAAGAGAAGACAGCACAGTAACTTTAGTTTACTAAAAGCAAAAGCAAAAACTGGAGTAAGAAAATGCCAGATACCTCTTAATAATCAGGAAGCTGTGTTCATGAGTATGCCTTCTGAGGATTTCCAGAAAGAATTAAAGGTCATTGTTTTTAAGGGTCAGAAGTTGGTAAAGTGTAGGTCACAGAATAAAGATGCTAATACATTCATTTATGTTTGTAACTGCTAATGTGACCCCAGTTTTACCTTGAGCTGGGCCTGGAGTAGGTATCCATGAATAAATGCATATGTGTGAAAGTAAAATACTATTGAGTGCCATAAAGATTGGGGCAGACTATAACCACTGTAGCAATTCAGAGGACGGAGCAATTATGGTGTTCTGTGCAGTAGAACTTCCTTGAAAAAGAGAGAACTAAGCTCAGGAGTTGGCATATTTAACTCAGAAGTCTGAAAAAACAAACAAAAAAAAACATTTTCTAAAGAATGATCAGAGGGGGCAGGCCAATGGCAATGAGGGGGCAGCCCAGCCAGACTGGTCCCCAGCAGGCCAGCCCCTTGGCCCTGCCCCCAAATGAAAAAAAAAAAAAAAAAGATAGATAAGAATCTCTGATAAAAAGCATCTTTTGGTATCTCTTTGAGGGAGTGGTGACTGATTCTTAGTTTTCAGATACAATTACTTGCATACAGTGTGTTATGGATTTAATCTTGTCTCTTAGAAAGAGACTTGTTCCAGTCCTAACCCCTGGTCCTGTGGAAATGAAGCCATTTATAAACAGGATCTTTAAAGATATTATTAGTTAAGGTGAGGCCAAGCTGAATCAGGGTGTTCTTAGTCCAGTATGACTGGAGTCCTAAGCAGATGAAATTTGGACACAGAAAGAGACAGGAGGAGACAGACTGTCATGTAATAGAGGCAGAGATAAAGTTACAGATTGTCACAAACCACCACCAGAACACTACTGTGATGACTGAGTTCATGTGTCAACTTGTCTAGGTTATGGTATCCAGTTGTTTGGTGGCAAGTTCTGGCCTGACTGTTACTGTGACAGTATTTCATAGGTGTATATGCATGCATAGTTAGTTTGTTGCATCCGTGGCTGATTACATCTACAATCAACAAAGGAGATGGCCCTCAGCAATGAGAAGAATTTCATCATCCCATCAGTTGGGGGTCTTAAAGCCAGTACTGAGGATTTCAGAAGCCAGAAAGAAGCATTTTTATCTTTACTGCAGCCAGCCAGCTTCTCCTGGGGAATTCAGCTTAAACCTCATCAGAGTTTCTAGTTTGCAGCTTCTTCTGAGGAATTCAACCTTACCTTCATTGGAGTTTCCAACTCCTGGCCTGCCCTATGTAATTTTGTACTTGCCAATCCCCATGGTCATGTGAACGAATTCATATATATATATATCCCATTGGTTAGCTTTCGCTAGAGAACCCTGAAAATACAACCACAGACTTTGGAGAAAGCATAGCCTGACAAAACCTTGATTTTGGACTTCTAGCCTCCAATATTGTGAGATAATAAAGTCCTGTTGTTTAAGCCAGTCAGACTGTGGTACTTTGTTACAGCAGCCTTAAAAAACTAAGATACAGTGTATACTCAAAAAATGTCTGCTGAATTAATACTTTAATGAATGAATAATGTCTTAAATATTTTAAAACAATGTAAGGTTTTTAGAATTTTAAATGTTGAATGACTATTAGAAAGGCACTATATATACTCATGATATATCATATTGAGGAACATGCAGCCAATCATCTTAATATTTTTAATTTATCCTCTGTACATTCACAGAATTTTGGAGTTTGAAAGGCTCTCAAAGATCTTTTCTATTGATTATGTTTCAAATACTATTTAAGTAGACATTATGAGTTGAATTACTCAACACTCAATCCCAACTAACTTCTTTCTTACTTACTTTTACTAGAGAGACTGAAAGTAAATATTTGACTTCATTTGCAATTGTCATAAATTTAAATCCACTCTTCATTTAGTTCTGGTTAAAAACACTCAGAATTTAAATTTCAAAATATACTTTTTTCTTATACAGTCCCTTTCTTATTTTGGCCATATCTTCTTAAAATAAATATTTTTAATATTTGTTCTATATAACATTAATTGTCACAGGGTTAAGTAGCCTCTCCTATTTTATATACAGCCATTTTAAGATTTTTTTTATTAGACAAAGTTCATTTTTATTCCCCCTCCCCCCCAAAAAAAAAACATGCCCATGAATGGCATGGTTTTGAATCTTGGGGCATCTGGTATCTCTGTGTTTCAGACTCATACGTGATTGGGCACTGGGCCAATCCTGAATTCTCAGGCCATTTCATTTTCCTTCAAATCTTTGCCTTCTAGTTTCCAGTGTTATAGATGAGAAATCTCTTGGTAGTCTAATTCTTTTCCTTTGTACACACTCTCTTCATGTTTTGGGAAGCTTGTAAGATTTTCTCTTCATCTTCGAAATTCGGAATTCCACCAGCTCATGCCTAAAATTAAGTCTTTTAAAAACAATTCTGATTAGAACACAAGCTTTTTCATCTAAGAATTTTAGACTTTTTTTTTCAGTTCAGGGAAATTTCTTTCTGTTATTTCCTTGACTATTGCTCCACTTTCCTCTGTACCTTTCCATCTTTCTGTAAATATTATATGCATAGTGGATCTTCTTCTTTTCAGTTTCTTTTGGTTCCTGATTTTGTACATGAAAGGGATGCCTGCTTCAGTCGCCCAACTTCATCATCGTCCTGTGAGCTGTTGATTCTCTATAAATATCCAGGCATTTGTAAATTCTTTTCTACAATATTTTATTCTACTTTTCTTTTCTTCCTTCCTTCCTTCCTTCCTTCCTTCCTTCCTTCCTTCCTTCCTTCCTTCCTTCCTTCCTTCCTTCCTTCCTTCCTTCTTTTCTTTTGTCGGCTGTGCTGCCATATAGTTTACATACAATGAAATTCACTAATTCTCAGTGTGCAATTTGAAGAGTTTAACAATGAATAGAGTCATGTAACCACCTCCACAATCATGGTAGGAAACTTTTGCATCACTTCAGAAAAGCTCTCTCTTGGTTCTTTACAGTCAATCCTCTCCTGCAACTCCAGCCACAGACAACCACTTATCTGCTTTCTATCACTATAGTTTTGCTTTTGTCTTATATATGGAATCATGCATTATGTGGGCTTTTACGTGGTCTTTAGCAAAATGCTTTTGCAATTCATCTATGTTGTTGAGCATCAGCAGTTCATTCTTTTGTTCCTGCTGAGTAGCATTCCATTGTATAGCAATACCACAGTGTGTTACCATATTCAATTTGAAGCCACCCTAGGTAGAGTTTTCTGCTACATGTAATACATCCTTAACTGAATTATTATTTATAAACACCTATTTTATTCTGGAGAATATATGAAAATATTTGTGCTTATTTTTATGTAAATAAAACATGATTTGTTATAATGTTTTGATTGGCATTATTTAGATATTGTGGCTTTACTAGTACTACAAACTGGCTAGTTGTTCTCCTGTATCTCTGAGTTTTCATTTCTCTTCCCATGACTATCTCTCAATCCCTACACTGGAAGAAATGGATTTGGAATCAGATAGATCTAGATATTTATTTCAGCATCATCACTAATTAGCTTTATAACCTTGAACTAACCCCTTAATTCCTCTGAGTCTCAGTTTTATAATCTATAAAACAGAAATAATAATTAGAATAAGAATAAGAATTCCATGGCTTAGTGTAATTGATAGAATTAAAAGGAATAATAAGGGGAAATTTATTTACCCAATGCCTGATGCATGGGTGGTGGCAACAAATGTTATTCTCATTCCCTTTTTTCTTTCCCCATAGAAAAATGGGAGACTTCACCCATCTCATCAATTCATTCAAAATCATGTAGTTTCACTGTACTGCTTCACATATCCCAATCAGAAACCTCTTGCAGAAAACAAACAACTCTACATTTAAACATAAAATCTTCATTCACATGTTTACTCGTATATAAACTCACACATATGTACACACAGATATATAGTCTGCTTAAAGACAACTTTAGCAGACAACAGTGAATCCAAAACTTCTGAAAATTTCTGACCAGATGCTGGCAATGTGAGGCCACATTCTTTACATCATTTATTTAGAGGTTCATCTTAGAAGGTGGAAAAACTGATCTGCAGTCTAACAATATGCTAATTGGGATCTTTGCAGAATTACTCACCATTTAATTATGAGGTATGTAGAATGAGCAGGAATGAAAGCAGATTCTGAAGGGGTGTGAAAAGGATTAACAGATGGTGTTTGAGTGCAAATACAGTAGAAAAATCTGAGGGTAAGGGAAGTTAGAAAAGGAGACACTCAGTAGGTGAAAGCAAAGAGCCCTGGGCATTTAAACAAGGACAGTTAACTTTCAGGCTAACTTTCAGCTCCACTGATTACAGTCTGATGGCCAAATTAGGGCAATATTCTTTATTTACCAGGCTGAGGCACTTCCCCTGTTGGCTTTGAAATGCCATTCGTGGCTGTGGTATCTAAATGAATTCATGCCATACAACCTTGGTTGAAAGATACTACCAAAACAAAAAATAGTTCTTAGCTGAAACAAGTTCAAGCTAAAGACAAAACCTGCAGGTATTTCATTGCTGCTTTTATTAATTCAAGCCAGTTCTTGCTATTCAAGTAATAACTAAGGCTCTGGCACCTGATCAAAACTGCCTACATCGAGAAGTGGCTGGCAGCCTCAGCGCCCACAAACAATGGTGCTTACTCTGTAATTCCTGCCATTCGGGTATAAATTGGACCATTCTATCTGAAACTTGTGCAGGGCAGGGACCCCACACAATGGGGTGTCTCCATGGATTCTGCTCTAATCCAAACAGAAGTTTCATTTCGGGCACCATGAGTCTTTGAAAATTTGCAGGACATCAGGGTCAATCAAAGCATAAATCTAGGATTTCAATCTGCTTACAGGAATTCCAGAGGCCTCTGCATCCATCACAAAATTAGCACCTTCCCAAGTCTGGAATTGTACACCTCAGAAACATCTGTGGACTTCAGAATTTGGGGAGTCATGGAAATCTAATCAATGGACTACCTGGAAAAATGATCTGAGTGTTTATTTTATTGTCTTATTTATTATCTTAACCATAAGTAAAAATATCAGGCAGATACTTTCTTCCTCTAGCACTCAGACTTCAACAATCCTTCAACCCTACAGGGCCTCCACTTCATTGATTCTACCACTCTTCACCATCTCTCACCTTGTCGAGCCCCATTCTCCTTATTAGGTTTAAGCCCCACACTTCATCCCCATGCAACCTCAATTCATAGATCCTTCCACACTTCCACCATCTCTCAGCTACCTAAGCCCCACCTATTCTTACTCAGTTTAAACCCCATGCTTAATAATCTCCTTGAATACATCCTCAACCCTCTTGTATTTCTCTTGGTAAAATTTATTTTATCTTGGCTAAAACATAACTCTGGTTAAATACAGTCTTCTATCTACTCTATGCCTGTATCCATGTAAGATGATGTGATGGGGAAACCACTGCATTAAGCTGACTGGTTTTACTTTAAATTCATGACCTCAAACTTCACATTGGCCCTTAAATGATGCCAAGAGACGCATACCCAGAGCATGTACTACTTGAACTCTCCAAGTAGATTCTTGGATACTTCTTTCTTTCTCCTTAAAATTATTATAGTTCCTTAAAATAATTATTTTAAAATTCATTTTAGAAATAATTTATTGAAGTATGTAATTCATACTTGAACATACATAAACAATAAATATATAGTAAACATTGTGAACTTACAAAACAAATATGCATAACATCATTCAGGGCTCCCATATATCACCCCACCACAAATACCTGGCATTTTGTGAAACATTTGTAACAAATTATGAAAGAGCATCATCAAAGTCTTACTACTAACTTAGTAGTAAGGCCATAGCTTACATTTGGTGTATTTTTCCCTAAACCACTCTATTTTTTTTTGTTGTTCATAAACCATACAATTAATTTATCTAAAGTGTACAATCAATGACATTTTGTATAATCACTGAGTTGTGCAGTCATTGCTTCAATCAATATTAGAGGATTTTCATTACTCCAACCCCCCAAAAAAGCAAAAAACAAACCACTATCATACTCATTTGTTAGGCTACTAATTACAAACCCTGTGATGTGCTTTCACCATTTCTATTCATTTCCAAACATTTCCAGACAACTTTTTACCAATTCAGCACAGATTAAACCTGAGCTTTCCATTCTCTAACCACATTCTTTTCTCTGGTGACTTATACTCTAGCTATTAACTCCATGAGTTTGCTCATTATATTTAGTTCATAATAGCAAAGTCATGCAATGTTTGTCTTTTTGTGCCTGGTCTGCTTCACTCAACATAATGTCCTCCAAGTTTATCTACTTTGTCATATGCTTCACGACTTCATTTCTTCTGACAGCTGAATAATATTTCACAGTTTATCCATTCATCAGTTGATGGACACCTGGGTTGTTCCCATCTTTTGGCAATTGTGAATAATGTTGCTATGAACATTGGTTGCAGATGTCTGTTCATGTCACTGCTCTCAATTCTTCTGGGTATATGCCTAGCTGTGGTATTGCTGGGTCACATGGTAGATCTATATCTTACTTCTGTAGGAACTGCCAAACAGACTTTCAATGTGACTGTACCATTCTACATTCCCAACAGTAAATAAGTGTTTCTATCTCTCCAAATCCTCCCCAACACTTGTAGTTTTCTGTTGTGTTAACAGTGGCCATTCTAGCAGGTGTGAAATGATATCTCATTGTAACTTTGATTTGCATGTCCCTGGCAGCCATTTTTGAGCATTTTTTCATGTGTTTTTTTACCATTTGTATTTCTTCTTTAGAAAAATGTCTATTCAGGTCTTTTGCCCATTTTTAAAATTGGGTCATTTGTCTTTTTATTGTTGAGATGTAGAATCTCTTTAGATATCATAGATATTAGACCCTTGTTGGATGTGTGATTTCAAAATATTTTCTCCCATTGAGTAGGCTGCCTTTTTATCCTCTTCACAAAGTCCTTTGAGGTTCAGAAGTGTTTAATTTTGTGGAAGTCCCATTTATCTATTTTTTCTTTTGTTACCTGTGCTTTGGGTATAAGGTTTAAGAGACCCCACTTACTGTAAGTTCTTATAGATGTTTTCTTACATTATCTTCTAGGAGTTTTATGGTTCTGGCTTTTATGTTTAGGTCTTTGATGCATTTTGAGTTTATTCTTGTTAGGAAGTGAGATGGGAGTCCTCTTTCATCCCTTTGGATAGGGATATCCAAATCTCCCAGCACCATATGGTGAAGTGACTATTCTGTCCCAGAAAAGTGGACTTGGTAGGCTTATCAAAACTTAGTTGACCATAGAGGTGAGGGTCGATTTCTGAACTCTCAATTTGATTCCATTGATCCGTATGTCTATTTTTATGCCAAAACCATGCTATTTTGATCACTGTAGCTTTATAATACACTTCAAGGTCAGGAAGCATGAGTCCTCTGACTTCACTCTTCTTTTCTTTGGATGTTTTTGGTTATCCAGGACCCCTTTCCCTTCCAAATAAATTTGGTAATTGTCTTTTCTATTTCTGTAAAGTAGGCTGTTGGAATTGTGATGGGTGTTGCATTAAATCTATAAATCAATTTGGGCACAACTGACATCTTCACAATGTTTAGTGTTCCAATCCATGAACATGGAATGTCACTCCATTTGTTTAAGTCTCTTTGATTTTTTTTAGCAATATTTTGTAGTTTTCTGAATATAGATCCTTTACATCCCTGGTTAAATTGATTCCTAGGCATTTGAGTCTTTTTGTTGCTATTGTAAATGGAATTTTTTCCTTGATTTCCTCCTCAGCTTGCTCATTACCAGTGTAGAAAAACACTACTGATTTTTGCTTGTTGATCTTGTAGCCTGCCACTTTGCTGAACTCATTTATTAGCTCAAGTAGCTTTGTGGTAGATGTCTCAGGATATTCTAAATATAGGATCATGTCATCTGTGAATAGTGAGAGTTTTACTTCCTTTTTTCCAATTTGGATGCCTTTTATTTCTTTTTCTTGCCTACATGCTCTAGCTGGAACTTCTAGCACAATGATGAATAACAGTAGTGACCTTAGGCATCCTTGTCTTGTTCCTGATCTCAGAGGGAAAGCTTTCAACCTCTCCCCATCGAGTATGATGTTGTCTGTGAGATTTTCATATATGCCCTTTATTATGTTCAGGAACTTTCTTTCTACACTTATCTTCTGAAGTGCTTTTATCAAGAAGGGATGCTGGATTTTGTCAAATGCCTTTTCTGCATCGAGTGAGATGATCATGTGGATTTTCCCCTTCAATTTGTTGATGTGGTGTGTTATGTTAATTGCTTTTCTTATGTTGAACCACCCTTGCATACTAGGAATAAAACTCACTTGATTGTGATGTGTACTTATTTTTATATGCTGTTGAACTCGATTTGCAAGTATTTTGTTGAAAATATTTGCATCTATGTACATTAGGGATATTGGTCTGTAATTTTCTTTTCTTGTAGTATCTTTATCTGGCTTTGGTATTAGGGTGTTGTTGGCTTCATAAAACATTTTGGGTAATTTTCCCTCCTTTTAAATTTTTTGGAAGTGTTTAAACAGGATTGGTATTAATTCTTCTCAAAATGTTTTGTAGAATTCACCTGTGAGGCCGTCTGGTCCTGGACTTTTCTTTGTTGGAAGATTTTTGATGACTAATTCAATCTCTCTGCTTGTGGTTGGTTTGTTGAGTTCCTGTGTTTCTTGTAGAGTCAATGTAAGTTGTTTGTGTTTTTTTAGGAATTTGTCCATTTCATCTAGGCTGTCTAACTTGTTGGCATACAGTTTCTCATAATATCCTCTTTTATATTTCTGTGGGGTCAGTCGTGATGTCCCCCTCTTCATTTCTGATGCTATTTATTTGAACCTTCTCTCCTTTTTTCTTTGTTCATCTTGCTAAAGGTTTGTCTATTTTATTGATTTTTCTCAAAGAACCAGCTTTTGGTTTTGTTGACTTTCTCTATTGTGTGTTTTTTTTTCTCAATTTCATTAATTTCTGCTCTAATCTTTGTTATTTCTTTCTTTCTGCTTGGTTGGCTGTTCTTGTATTTGGTAGCATTCCCTTCTGTTCAATTTTTGGAAGAGTTTGAGTAAGGTTGGTATTAAATCTTCTTTGGATGCTTAGTAGAATTCATCTGTGAAAACATCTGGTCCAGGCTTTTTCATTTTGGGGATGTTTTTGATGATTGTTTCAATCTCTTCACTTGTGTGTGTGTGTGTGTGTGTTTTGAGATCTTCTATTTCTTCTAGGGTCAGTGTAGTTGTTCGTATGTCAGCCAAAGTGTTGCTGATGCAAAATACCAGAAATCTGTTGGCTTTTATAAAGGGTATTTATTTAGGGTAAAAGTTTACAGTTACAAGGTCCTAAAGAGTCCAACTCAAGGTTGCTTTCTCACCAAAGTCAGTTGCCACATGTTGAAGCAAGATAGTTGCTGAACTCTGTGAAGAATCAGCTTTCCTCTCTCTCAGCTACAGGCTGGCATAGGGCTTATTTCTTTCCAGGCCTTCTCAGCTGCTCAGCTGCTCTGGTCTCTTCATAAGGTCAGACAAATGTCTCATCTTTCTCCGGGAGCTCCAGGATAAAAACTGACAGTGTTTTCTCCTCTTCTGTTTGTCTTCTTGAGTGAGTGTCCATTTATATCAACCCATCAAGGGGTTGGGGACTCAACCCCGAGTCGTGCCCTACTGATGTGGTCAAATCAAAACCCTAATCATAACAGGTAATTTAATCAAAGACATAAAACTAATATCAAGCTGCCACAGCATGTTCCTAGGAATTTGTCCATTTTGTCTACACTGTGTAGTTTGTTGATGTATGGTTTTTCATAGTATCATCTTATAATCTCTTTTGTTTCTATGAGGTCAGTAGTAATGTGCCCATTTTCACTTCTGATTTTATTTATTTGCATCTTCTTTCTTTTTTTCTCTGTCAATTTTGTTAATCTTCTCAAATAACCAAGTTTTGGTTTTCTTAATTTTCTCTTTTTTTGTTCTAAATTTCACTAATTTCTGCTCTGGTCTTTGTTATTTCATTCCTTCTGCTTGCTTTGGGATTAGTTTGCTGTTCTTTTTCTAGTTCCTCCAGCTGGGTAGTTAAGTCATTGATTTTTAGCTCTTGTTTCTTTTATAATGTAAGTATTGTGGGCTATAAATTTTTCTCTCAGAACTGCCTTCTCTGCATTCCATAGGTTTTCATATGTTGTGTTCTTATTTTCATTTGTCTCAAGATATTTACTGATTTCTCTTGCAATTATTTCTTTGATCCACTGATTATTTAAGAGTGTGTTGTGTAACCTCCAGATACTTGTGACTTTTCCCTTTTTCTGCCTATTGTTGATTTCTAGCTTTATTTCATTATGATCAGAGAAAGTGCTTTGTATAATTTCAATCTTTTAACATTTATTGAGATCTGACTTATGACCCAACATACAGTGTATCCTTGAGAAGAGATCCATGAACACTTGAGAAGAATATATATCTTGTTTTTTGGCAATGTAATGTTCTATAAATGTCTGTTGGGCCTAGTTCATTTATCATGTTATTCTCTGTTTCCTTATTTATCCTCTGTCCAGATGTTCTATCCAATGCTGAAAGTGGTGTATTGAAGTTTCCAAATATTATTGTAGAGATATGTATTTTTCCCTTCAGTGTTGTTAGTGTGTGCCTCATGTATTTTGGGCACCTAAGGTGTATAAATATTTATTATTGTTATTTCTTCTTGGTGAATATTCCCTTTCATTAATATATAGGGAGCTCCATTTCTTATAACATTTTTTCATTTAAAATCTACTTTGTCCAATATTAGTATCACTACTTCATATCTTTTTTTGATTACTATTTATGTGGAGTATCTTTTTCCAACTTTTATCTTTCAGACTGATTGTGTCCTTGCATCTAAGTCGGGTCTCTTGTAGACAGTGTATAGATGACTCATATATTTTTTATGCATTTTTTCAGTCTCT
>JAQZBX010083442.1:0-13389 GCA_029593785.1 Cabassous unicinctus
TATATATATATATATATATATATATGCTGCCAGAAGTAAAAAAATAATAATAATAATAAATAAAACCATAGAACTGTACAACACAAAGAATGAACTCTATTATAAACTGTACTTACAATAATTTTGTTTCATCATTTGTAACAAAGTACCACACCAATGCAAAATATTAATAACAGGAAAAACTGCATGTGAGGAGGCAGATATAGGAGAATTCCATCTTTCTTCATGATTTTTCTGTAAAATTAAAAATGCTATTTTAGATTTGGACCTATAATTGCTCTAACAAAAATTATTATAATAAAAAAAAAAAATAGGGAGCAAGTGAGAATATTTACTTCCCTGAGTTTGCAACTCAAGTCAGGTGATCAATAAGACTTGGAGTTCAAAGGAATATCTAAAAGGAAATTCGGGGCTTTAAATTATGGGAAAGCACAAGGAACATTGACATCATATCATATTTTACAAAATTGCTAATATGAACATCCTCCCTTGGCTAAGATATAAAGTACAAAGAGAAAGAGAGACAGAGAGACTTTTACACTGTTCTTCACCCAGGGTTGCTTCAGATAGTCCCTCTTGTCATTGGCTAACCAGACTTGGGTGGAGACTAGTCTGACAAAATTGTTTCCCCACCACTTCCTTTCTAGTCCCTTTTCTTCTTTCTTTGCCTGCACATAGCTTAAGGCAAGTTCATTTTTATACATAAGCTTGCATTGTCTTGAGTCCCCTTTATGTGTTCTCTTCCTTCCAACTCTAGCCAAGACACCTCAAGAAACCACCCTTCCTTTTTACAGTCATTAAGGCAAACTAACAAGCATGGGTAATAAGCTTGAGTAGTCTTTGTGTAACAAGGACAAAATGCTTTTTTAATGTGGCCAGCAGATTCTTCGGGATAAAGATCTCAGAATTGTTGGAGCTTCGATACTGGCTTGTTAGGGCTTGTAAAGAATTTTTATTTGTAGGGTGGAGCCTGGAATTTGTCCTTAAGGCAGGCACACCCATAGTTCAGGGAGCAGCCACTTTAATGAGTCTTACAAATACCTATTCATTGCTTTGAGATAAACCCCAGCTACTTAAATCATTAGACAATTTACACTAAATATTAAGTATTCTAATTAGTAATGTATTTTGGGTGATTCTTTAATGGAACTGCACCCTTTAAAAATTTTAGTTTTTAGCTATCCAAATTAGGAATTTGAGCTGGCCCTATTTTAGTGCACGCTATGTGCTAAGGAGGGTAAAATGGAATCACACAGATTTTGGAAAGCATTTGGTCTACTCAGATGATTCCCTTGCCTTTGTCTCCGGGATCTAGATCTCCCTTTATGGCTGTATGGTATTATGCCCCTGAAGCAGATGCATGTTCACACTGCTAATCATCCTAGGTTGAAGGAAAAATAAGAAGTCAACCCTAGACCCTTGAGGGGATTAAATACTTTTTTCTCTCAAATTCGCCCTGGACTTTGAGGGGAATGAATTTTAAGCAGCTGATTGTCTACAGAAGATACATGGCTCTTGAAACACTACAGCATTGAAGGAGTAAGAGTAAAGAGGGCCAAGAAGTAGAAGTCCCCTGGGAAGGCAAGACTGATGGGTCTTGGAAGAGAAAATCTAATATCCACCTTTACTTTTCTTCAATTAATTTCTTTATGTTGTTCTTAATTATTAATTTAATATAAAAAATGGGAAGGGAGTTAAGGAAGAGGCAAAAGGATACAAAGGAGGACAGCAACCTGAAGAAGTGCCTTGAGCTGGCTGGAATACTCCAGCAATGTCTGGCCACTGGTCTATAGGAGATAACCACTTAGCAGATTTTTGTGGCATGAAAGCTTTCCTAGGAATTCTCAGAAGTACTAACACAGGAAAATTCATGAAAGGCATCAGCATCAGTTTCCTTCAAATCCACCTCATGGAGGTTTTGGCTAAGCTGGACTTTCCAAGGAAGTCCTGATAACTTTGGGAATTTTTAAATATAGCTTTAGTGATATATCTCTAGCAAGGAAATGGATGTCTAAAATTTGAATGAAATTTTTTAAATTACCAGAAGCAATGTATCAAAGCCTAAAACCTTTTGAAATTGCCCAGAAGTCCCTGCTGCATCCTCCCCAAATATTTCTCAAACCTCAACATTAAATATAAGTTTGGTTTTTTTTTTAATTTCTTATGTACTTTTAAAAAATATTCTCTTTAAATTATTAATATTTTAACAATCTCCTGTTTTTATTGCAAAGATTCATGTCATTGTTAACTTTGTACAATATTTTCCCATCATTTTTTAAATTATTTATTTTATTGAGTCACCTAAAAAACTAAACATCATTTATAAGAGTTTCCATGGAAGAAAGCATTTAGTTTCCCAAATATCCAAGTCGATAAAACAAATATTTAGTTCTAAAGCAGAAATTTGGAACAGAACTTATTGATAATTTTATACTTCCAACACTCTGTATTATTTTCCTTACAGATGTCAAAATTACACATCAATTAAACTTTTCTTTTCTCTCTTTGAAAACCAGTAAACATGAATGCATTTAATCAGAATTACAATATAGCAAACCTTCAGACATTGTCAAGGAACAGAAAACAATATTCAGTTTTAAACAGTGTTTTCTTGGATAACAGAAAATAGTCATCCATTTATGTACATGTGTGTGAATCCATTATAAACAGGACCTTTTAAAGATGAAATTTTTAGTTAAGGGGTGGCAAACTGAATCAAGTTGGACTTTAATCTGGATTATAAGAGTCCTTTATAAACAGAATGAGATTCAGACATAGAGAAAAGCCATGGTAAGAAACTAGAAGTCAGTGGAATACTGAAGAGAAAGGAGATGCCACCATAATCACTGCCAAATGATGGAAAAGCCAAGTATCCAAGGAACACCAGAAGCCAGCCCCAGAATGCCACAGTCTTCAGGGAGAAAGCATCACCTTGCTGACACCTCAGTTTTGGACTTCTCCTAGTTTCAAAACTGTGAGCCAATGAATTCCTGCTGTTTAGCCATCCCATTGTATGGTATTTGTCTTAGCAGCTGAGAACTATGACACATGCATACACTGCATACATACATAACAAAATATTCTTAATGTTACAATATGGTAAACAATGACCTGTCTGAAGAAGGTTTCCATGATTTTCTAATATAATCAGTTCTTCAATGTGATAATAAATTATCCTTTTAATGAGTATAATTTTCTTTTTGTAGAATATTACAGAAAACACAACATTACTGAAATAAGCTATAAAACTGGATTCTAACTTTGGTTGATCCAATTTGGCATTCAACAATAAATAACTGATACCAGTCCCTTTCCTCATGAAAGGTTACAGCATGATAGTGAAGATAAAATAATTACATGGTAATTATTTCATTTGTATGGATATATATAATGAGCCTACATGTTGGGGACATATCTAGTCTGGTAGGAGAGGAAGGAACACTGCCCTGACATACTTGGACTTAATAGGAAGCATGGAAAGGATCACTTTCCAGACAGAGAATGATAGTGTGAGACTGTATGTACCACAGAAAAGATGTCCTTGATTCTAATCCATTCCTGTGGGTGTGAACCTTTGCAGGTTGGACCTTTAGATTAAATTATTTCAGTTAAGGGCCTTTGATTGGATTACTTTGGTAGGGCATGACCCAGGGTGAGTATTGAACCTCTTACTGGAGTCCTTTATAAACAGGATGAATTCAGAGTGACAAGAGTGGAGAGAAAAGACCCAGGAACTCAGAGAGGAGCCCACAGAGCCTGAGAGAGAAAGCCAAGAAAGCAAGAAGCTGAAAGCAATGGAACCGGAAGAGAGACAGCCACAGGAAAAAAGAGAAAGCCAGAGGAAGTCTAAATCTGAGAGCAACAAGGCCCAGAGGAGAAGGCAGAAAACATCAGATGAGTGTTGCCTGATGATGCCTTGATTTGGACAATTTTCTCAGCCTCAGAACTGTAACCTTATAAATTAAGAAATCCTGCCTTAGTTTTCCACAGGGCTGTTGATTATGGGTTGACTTTTATAATGGGAATTTTATTTAAAGTAAAAGCTTTCAGTTCTAAGGCTGTGAAATGTCCAAATCAAGGCACCATCAGAGATCCTTTCTCACCAAAGTCAGGTGCTGGTGATCCAGGCATGTTGCCACATGATGAAGCAAGATGCTGGGTGATCTCTGTTGAGGTCTCTGCCTTCCCCTCCAGAATCTACTGTCTCCTGGAGATCAGCTGTGGACAACCAGGCATAGGGCTTGTCTCTTTCCAGGCCCCATCTCTGAGTCTCTTGGGACTTCTCTGCCTTTCTGCAGCTGTTGATGAACCCAGAGTCTTCTCTCACATGGCAAGATAAACAACAGTAGCTTCCTTTCTCTCTCTGTCTGTCTCTCTCTGTGTCTGCATGTATACCAGGCTCAGCAAGAGGGTGGAGACAACCTGAGTCACGCCTCACTGACAGAGTCCACTCAAAATGGTTGCATACCCACAGGAATGGATTAGCTCAAAAACATAATCTTTCTCTTTTTTGGGATTCATAAAAAGAACTTCAAACTGTCACAAATCTCCATTGTAAAAGCCAGCCCATTTCTGGTATATTGCCTTGGCAGCCTTTAACTAACTAAAACACAGCGTTAACAGCATGTGTGCAGGCTATAGTGCAGAGGACCTTGGTTAGGAGAATGTAAATAAGGAAAGCAAGCATCAAAGAACGTGAAAAGACATAAGACTGGAGGGGATGATCTGACTATCTTACAAGTTTGTTCTGCAGTTTAAGCTAACATCTTAAAATACTTTTGAATCTGTAGAGCTTTAATAAAATGTGGCGATGTTAATGTTATAGTAATTCTGTGGTTATACCATTTTTTTCAGTTGCAATTGTTTAATTATTGTTTAATTGTCTTTTTTTGACATCCTTAATTTCTCCTTTTTTAATATTTGTGGAGGAGTTTTAACTGTATTGACTACTTTACATAATAATTCTTTAATTAATAACTTTCACCGTAACAGCTTCTGAAAATGTATACCATTTTTCAAGAAAGACTTTCTTTTTTTGCTTTTTCTAGTGTAATGACTTAATGACTTTTCCTCCAAAAACACACTAACTGATTAGACCATAAGAGCATTATTTTAAAATTATAGTTTTAGGCAAAAACACATTCACCAATTTATGTGAAATCATATGGAATAAATTTGCATTGTGCAACATGCCTGTGTGCATTTGCCAAATGGGCAGACAAGGGGGTAGCATCCTATACATGGCTCAGTCTCTTGCACACAAATTCTAGTCCTCCTACTTCAAGGCACTCTGTATTAAGCATTCTTTTGTCCTAATGAAGTTTTCTTTTTTCCCCTCTGTTCTATGAGTCCATATGCATTTAAAAATGGCAAAGAAAATGGTGCAATAAAAATGAACTTTTTCTCCACCAACCATCACTCACTATGAAATTGTTTTGTCACTGAGCAAGAGATAGATGTATTTTGTAGTGATTGAAAAGGCAGTATCCCTAGCAACTGACTAACAGAGGAAAATCTTGAATGGCTTAATTTTCTTGTTTTTCTAGTATGGCATAAACTTCATAGAAAAAAAAGTAATGAATTATACACACACACATACAAATATATCAGTAATCATGAAAAAATTTTAGAAACAAGTAGAATAATGAACAATGATTAAAATTGGATAATATCTAATAAAGAAATGGTCAAATCTGCTGATTTTCATATGTAAGATAATTACTTTTATTTTGGATGATAGAATTTTTCTCTGTCCTTGTCTTATGGAATATATACTATAAAGTTACACTTATACACATATATATCTTGGTTTCCTCTCCTGTAAAATATAAGGATCAGATTAGATATTTTCTAAGGATTCTTTCAAATCTTAATTACTTTGTTTATATATTTATAAATATGATTTTATATCAATATTATTTCAATACCACCTGATCTTTTTATTAATGAAATTCATACATTCAAATTTACTATGAATAATCAGAAATTCATTATCATTCATAGGAAAATATTTTTAAACTCAGAGACATATACACACAAGAGAAAAGAAAAATAAAAACCATGATTCTAGGTAGGTTTAAGCATTAGTCTTTGGTAGTGAAAGAAGCAATGGGTTTGAGCCAAAAGAAATTAGGTTCTTAAAAATGTTTAATATGTTCAGTGTGGTGGTAGAAGTTGGGTATTTGTCCCTAAAATCCTTGCTGTACATTTTTCTTTTATGACTTCTCTGATTGCTACAAAGGACAGAATCTTCTGCCATTTTCACATATGTCATATCCACTTTTTATGGGCAAAGCCAGTTTGCTTTGTGAGAAGTACTGTCTGAATGGCCATCATCATGAGATGCCCAATACAATATTACACTGAATACACATGTGTGTGTCTGTGTATACATGTACTGTTAATGTAGCCCTAAAGCTGTTCAGCTGTTCTGAAACTACTCATATTAGATTTTGAGTCTTTTCAAATTAGAGACTTGGATTTTATAAAAACAATATTGAGTTGAAACTCCCAATCACAACAGACAGTTTACTAAAAAAGATACAGCATTAAAATAATGATGAGCACATTTTCTGAATTAATTTAGAGCTTATTGCAGTGGGAAGTAGTTAGTGATGTCCAGTAACAATGTGCTGTTGTTTATTCTCCAGTGTTGCCAACCTTTTGCCTTATTTCACTCAAATTGAGGAAATTTTCCAGTGGTATACACGGGTCATCCAGAATTCCGAAGACATATCAGATTTTGTACATAAGATTGGAAAGGAAGGAGTGATGTCATCAAGATGGTGACATAAGACAACCCCTGCAAAAGCCTCTCCAGAGATTTAGTGAATAAAAGGACAAATCTCCTTTGCATAGAACTCTGAAGGATGGTAGAAACTGGAGGACTCCGCAAATGCTGAATCAAAGAAACAGAAAACCTTAGGTAGGAGAGTTCCAACCGGGTCACCAGTCAGCGCCCATTCTCTCCCTCACTCTGTCCTGCGCAACTAAGGAGGAACACAGAGGCAGCACAGCCCAGGTTGCTCCCACCAAAGACTGAGATTGTAGACTCACAGGAGTAGGTTACTACTCCACATATATCCAGTCACAGGGACCGAAGTCTGCAGAGACCCAAGGCAGAACAAAAGCTGCTGAAGAGTGCTGCATGAAAAAGGGCCCCCAGGGGCTACATATATATGGGGTTATATATATATATATATATATATATGAAGAGAGAGAGAGACAGGAGACAAAGACTGCAATAGAAAGGCTGGTAAGAACTGCTGTGCCCTCCCTAAAGTTTCAATCAGCTAAACATTTAAAGGCAAAACAGACTTTTCTGAAGGACCTACCTTTCTGGATTGACCCCAAATGGCTCCCCAGAGTGGGAAACCTTAAAGGAAAAGAAACTGGAGGCAGAAAATAATTAAATAGAGCAGAATAATTAAAAGGAGCAGGGGTTTAAACTGAACTGCTATAAGATAAGAGGGGCCCTAGAACTGAAAATTATAAGGAAAACAAACCACTGAGTGAGAAAGAATTTAAACAATTTATAGGAGCTGGGAGGAAAAGTCTGCGCAAAAGCAAACAAAACAGATCAAGATTACTCTAGTAGGAACAGAGGAGAGGAATCTCTCTCCTGAAGGTAAAACAATGGCACAAAAATTGCAACCTTAAAAATTGCACTGCATATCCATGGCAAAAAAACAGATGAAGAAGAGCGGAGAAAACCAGAACAGTTATAAACATGTGCTATTCAAAAGGTCTAGAATAAGATAGACTAAGTTTCAAAGAAAAGCCTTAACACAAAGCCAATCAATAATAAAACATTAGACAAGAGGGAGAAACAGACCTTCAGAGTTAATTCAACAAGATATTCAGGCAGTGGATATGGCTCAAGAAGTTGAGCACCTGCTTCCCACATCGGAGGTCCTGGATTCGGCTCCCAGTGCCTCCTAGAAAAAAAACAAACAACAAGCAAAACAAACAAAAAAACAATGCAAGGGACTTTGTACATCAAAAGACTGTCACAAAAGTGAAAAGACAACCTACTCAATGGGAGGAAATATTTGGAAACCACATATCCAAAAGTGTTTAATATCCAGAATATATAAAGCAATCTTACAACTCAACAATAAAAAGACAAAGAACCCAAACAGAAAATTGGCAAAGGACTTGAATAGACATTTCTCCAAAGAGACTACAAAAATGGCTAAAAAGCATATGAAAAGATGCTCAGTATTACTGTTAGGGAAATGCAAATCAAAGCCACAATAAGATATCATTCCATACCCACTAGAATGCCTTCTTTTAAAGAAACAGAAAATTACAAGTGTTAGAGTGGATGTGGAAAAATAGGAACACACATTCATTGTTAGTGGGAAGGTAAAATGGTGCAGCCACTGTAGAAGACAGTTTGGTAGTTACTCACAAAGCTGAATATAGAATTACCATATGACTGGGCAATCCCACTACTAAGTATATACCCAGAAGATTTGAAAGCAGGGACTCAAACAGATATTTTGCACACTGATGTTCATAGAGGCATTATTCATAATTGCCAAAAGATGGAAACGACTTAAGTGTCCATCAACTGACAAATGGATAAACAAAATGTGTTATATACATATGATCAAATTTTATTTAGCTGTAAAGAGGAATGTAGTCTTGATGCGTGCAACAACATGGGTGAATCTTAAAAAACATTCTGCTGAGTGAAATAAGCCAAACACAAAAGAATAAATATTGTATGATCTCACTGATATGAACTAATTGTAATAAGCAAAAACTCTTCAAGTTAGAATCTAGAATATAGGTTACCAGGGATAGATTAGGGTAGAGAATGGGGAGCTGATGTTTAATTTGTACAGAATTTCTATTTAAGTTCACTGTAAAGGTTTGGAAATGGATGGTGGTGATAGTAGTATATTACTGTAGGTATAATTAACAGCACTGAATTATGTATGTGAATGTGATTGAAAGGGGAAATTTTGGGTCATGTATGTTACTAGAATGAGGTAGAAGATAAAACATGGGACTGTGTATCAAAGTGAACACTGTTGTGGATGATGGACTGGGGTTAATAGTAAACATATAAGAATATTCTTTCATGAGTTATAGTAAATGAATGACACTAATACAAGGTATAAATAATAAGCTAGTGTATGGAAAAAATACACCTACAGTAAAGTATGGACTTTAGTTAATAGTACTATTTTAATATTCTTTAATCAATTGTAGCAAAGTTACCACACTAATGCAAGATGTCAAAATTGGGGGTGGGCGGTATATGGGAACATTGTATTATTTACATAACTTTTCTGTAAACCTACAACTTCTCTAATAAAAAATAATAATAGGAGCAGATGTGGCTCAAGCAGTTGAGCACCCACCTCCCACATGGGAGGTCCCGGATTCCGTTCCTGGTGCTTCCTGAAAAAACAAAAACAAACAACAAGCAAAACAGACAAACAAACAAAAAGCCAACTCAGGGAAGCTGATGTGGCTCAGTGGTTAAGCACCAACTTCCCACATACGAGGTCCCAATTTCCCTGGCCCTGATACCTCCGATAATAATAATAATAATAATAATTTTAAAAAGTTATTTTTGCAAAAACTTAATGGATTAGTGTGAGCTTCTGTTTTGGATGATGAAAATATTATGAATATAAATAATGGTAAAGGTTACACAACATTTTCAATGTACTTAATGTCACAGAATTGTAAAGTTAAAAAATGGTTAAAATGATTTTTATGTTATGTATATTTTAACACAATAAAAAATAATTTTTTTTAAAAAAAGAAGGGAAAGGGAGTAGATCAAACTTTAGTAGCACTTCAAATTTTAAGTGTTCCATAATTTTTGTGCTGTGTTTTAGTCAAAGAAAGATGGATGAATATTACCACATAGATATGCATAAAATGTACATACAGCAATTATATACCTTTGTTCTGTGCTTTTAGTATTGGTATATATTTCTTTAATTAGAGCCCAGAATGAAGAATCAGACGAGATAGCTGTCTTCTTTTCTCCTTTCTGCCTCCCTCATTACCTTTCCTCCTTCTCGTGTAACATTTTTCAAGACAAAACCCAATGAGACTTAGTTATTCCATATTTGAAATGGAAATTTAGTTGACTCTTATTTCCTGGTAATCTGACCTTAGCAAATCCTTTTTGGTTCCTTTTATTATGATCTATTTCTTATTTGCATTGGTTAATTTTGTTTGGCTATTTTCTCATAGGTTTCTCTGCTAGTCTGTATATTTTGGAAATATTTTGAAACTCAAACACTTAGCCACTATGATTGTTTGAGTAAAACTTTAAAAGAAAGGAATGTTCTGAAAAGCAAATCTAGTTTGAATTTCCAGTGTGAAGTGCACGAGGATGGGGCAACTAGATATTTTCTCAAGCCCTTCCATATAAGATTTTTCTGAACATAAGTTCATTAGGCTTGTGAAGGAAGCACAGTTGGGTTCAAAGTTGAATGGATCTAGACATGGTCAACTTGTATTCTAACACTGGACTTTTTACTAACTAGATGTGGGCACTTAGATAAGTTGCATAATCTCCCTGGATCATAGATTTATCTTTGAAAAAATTTTTTTAAATCAAATCACCTATAAGCTACTAACTTTAAAGAATTATAATTCTAAGTAAATTTTAAATACAGCAGAAATTACTCCTCTTCAAAAGTAATCACAGATATGGATTCTAATACCACATTGTATTTTTCACATAAGTTTTTCACTTAATGTATTATAAATAATACAAATCTGTATATTGATAAATATTTGAGAATTATATGGAGAATTTGGCCAACATAGAGTTGGTGAACTCAGTGATTTAGTATGACATGTGTATATATCATAAGGCAATTATAAAATTTTCACTTTACCATTTGCTCGATAGTCTCAATTTATAATATTTCTTCAGGAAAAATAAACATGAGGCTAAATTTAAAAAAGGATTTACAGAATGTCAATTAAATACTGAAATGTTTAATTGCTTTAATTTAAAAAACAGATATTAAAATCCATCTTTTTCTTTTACCAGGTTGGTTTTCACTCACATTTCAAACCTAAAAATTGTATGTGCCTTTAAAAATTCTTAAAGTCAGAAAAAGAGAAAATATCTATTTTGCTTACATATAATCCTCTTAACATGCACATCCCAGATGGTGTTTCCTATCAGGTCAGAAATAATGAAGGAATCTGGCTTTCAATCTAAGAATCAAGGGAAAAATGAGTACCTCGGGATTACATATTTGTAATAGCATTTTCCCCTGAAACTCAACCATTTGTAATGATTTCTGAGATGCTTGTATCTGTGCATGTGGATTTATTTATACTTATGTCATTTCTATTATACCTTGTTGGGATTCTGAAAGGTTATTTATGATATGATTGGACATTTTTTCAATCCTTGGCTCTCTATAGCCAAGTTAAAATAATTTGGCCTTCAGATATTGTAAACTGAATCTTAGTAACTAGTCTAGAAAATAAAAAAATCAATGACTCATGAAGAGATTCAAATAAATAGAAATTCTATAATGTGTGGAGGTGAGTGATATTTTTCTAATTCATTTTAGAGAAAGTAACTATAACTAAATGGCCTGAACTTTTTTGCTAAAAAAATTCCTTTTAAAAAGAGGAGTACATCTCACAAACATATGCCTGAGTGACCGCATTTAGAGACTAAATTTAGGTCTTTGTGTTGTAGGGAAAGCAGTAAATTGTACTCTTAGTTGTTCTACTCATTTTTATTATTGTCATGATTTTTAACTATTGCTACTTCTTAATAGATCATGTGATAGTCTATACAAGTAGCTCACTTGATGAAAATTCATCCAACACAATGTTTTACTGGTCAATTTCTTTTTAATATCTATATCTAATAACTATATTTTTTCATGGCAGTCACTGTACCCCCAGCTAGTAATCTTGAAAATATAGACAACAAGGACAAACATTTAAGTAATATATATGGTTGCATCACATAAATACAACACCACCATGCACACAAAAACAAAGAAATCAAATGTCCACTTCTGGCATGACAACATGAGTAGCTCTGTGGACCCACACCCCGGTGCAACTGGTGAAAATTATAGATATATAAATATATATACATGTTCCTAAGAGCACACAGAAATACAGAAAATGAAGAAAAATTTACTCAAGAAAATCTACTAAAACTCAGTAAGAAAAGTGAGCGTCTGTGGTATTAAAAACAAGACTAAATCCTTCTCTTCCCCATTTTGAGCTCAGCACAATGCAAACTGCACTCCAGACTCATGTAAGCCAAGAACACAGCCTGCCTTTCCTTCCAGTCAGAGGGCTATCATCCTGGAAGGAAGAGGGTGTGAGGATTTCTCATTCTGCCTCCAGCTAATGCTGAAACTAAATTCCTGTGGATGAAGGTAAAAGCTCCCTGTTTCTGCCCATGCCCCACTCATAAGATGAAGGCTCTACCTTGGGCATGATACCAGTGAGAATACTGGGACCCTGAACATCCCTGCTCCAACTCATAAAGTAAATGTTCCACATTGTATGAGGGAAGCTAAGAAGACCCAAAGCTACTTTCTCTCCCATTCACTGCGTGCTCAACTACAAACTGGAAATGTCAGTTAAAAGAGGATACTATTGTTCCCTAGCTTAAGCGTTGTGGCTCAGAGATTTTGCCCAGAGAAGCAGCAGGACATAAAATAAGACCTCCATATCTCTTCCCAAAGGCACTGACTTCATTTGCAGTATGTGGAGAAGTTCAAGCCTAAGAGTGCACTCAAAAACATGGGAGGTTATTGTGAAAGGGAATGGGGAGAAGGTTGGTGGATTTATTGGAGATATAGGCTAAACTGTAAGCCTAACAGTTTGCCAGAGAGAACCAGAGAAAGAAATAGGTAGAAGGTCCCTCCTGCAGCCAGAAAAAAATTTCAAACACTTCCCTTCAAAGGATCCCAAATTCAGTTGGGTCCATCTACAGAGAAATTTATGCCCCAGGGAATTTTTGGAAAATATGAAAGCAACCAGCCAGCAATTAATGGAGCTAGACATAGTCAAGGTTAGAGACAAAGAGAGCTCTAACAAACTACTGTGATCCCAAGATGACTGTAGGTATATCCAAGCCTGCAGTCACTAAACAAACAAACTAGTAATTAACGATAGCAAAACCCCAGGGAGGGAAGATCAGTACCCAGAGTTGCTACAATATATTACCTAAATGTCAAAAGACCTGCAGAGAAACAGAAAGGTATGACCCATATATTGGAAAAAAGCAGCCAACAGATGCTGTCTGTAATTGTGACCAAATGTTGGATTTTATATAAAGTCATCAAATTAGCTATTGATAAATGTATTCCAAGAACTATGCTTAAATGGGGGAAGAGCTATGGACTAGGCTGGACTTAT
>JAQZBX010083443.1:0-13457 GCA_029593785.1 Cabassous unicinctus
ATAAATAAATAAATCTTTAAAAAAAAAAAAACCTAATTATAATTATATCACTGCATAATCCTTTAAAGATTTTTTTCTGAAAAATATTAAGCCTTAAATAAGAGTAAAATGTTCAATTGTACCAAAATTGAAGAATTATCCCCTTTACACACAAAAAAAATTATTAAAATAAAATTAAATTGAATTAAGTTAAAATATTTTTTTTAAAAAGATTGAATTTCAATACAAAATGATAACCCACATAGCTTTACTCAGCCTGCTAGTGAGTCCAATATGTAGTTGTCAATGCAAGAGTGTCATGTTACTTGTCTGAACAATGTTGTCCCTGCCAGAATGGTATAGCACAGGACCCAAGCACCCAAACATCTCTGATTTTGAAACCCATCTTCAACACCAGCTGCCACATAATCTCCTGGTCCCTCAGTTCCCTCATCTGGAAAATAAGGATGATAATAATAATGTAATATACCTACCTCACATGTTTGTTATAAACTTTAAACAAGGTAATGAATGTGAAGTGCTTTTAACTGCACCTAGCACATAGGAAGTGATACAGATGTGTATATTCCAGTCACTACTAGGTTCTAAGATCTGCAAATAACGTTAACAGGTAGGAGAACAAATGGTACCTGTTAATACTACCTCCCACTGATACCCGTTTTTCACGTGTCATGGTGCTTTTTGTGGAAAAACACATGCCATTTGTTCTCCTGAGGAGTAGTATCACCCCTGCCTGGCTGCCCTCCCTCTCTCTATCTTGCCAGGCTGTTAGGTTTAGGGTCTTTCTCTGTTGCTTGTGATGATAGAATTCAGCAGCTTTTTTAAATATCATACAGCTACACATGCATGAACACGTAAATGTGTTAGAATGGCATAACTCAAATACACCAGTGAAATTAAATAATTGCATATTAGCAAAGAAAATCAGTGGTGCCAAAATGAATTTCTTATGCCCAATATAAAAGGAGAAAAGCTGCAGCAGGAATTGTTATAGAAATTACATTATTCAGCAATAAAACTCCTTTTTTAAAATGTACACTATATTTAAAATATCTCTATTCAGCTAATGCTTTGCCTATTAGGCATTGACCACTTCAAATTTTGGGTTTTATTTTTTTATTACTGTATTTACTATTATTTTGGCCAATGTTTTCAACTATCCACAGAAAATGTCAATATTCTTATAACTTTTGAACAAAAAAAATCAACATAAAATGAAGGCAATTTAATGACGCATTGGAGTAGAAAACCTTGTTCCTTTCAGAAAGCAGCATAAAAAGTGAGTTGGTGGGTAGAAATAATCACACAGTAAACCTCAGAGAAGGGGTCTGTTCACTGCCTTAGCTCAGTGCCTAGAACACAGCAGGTGTTTAATTGTTTTCCGAGATTTCAACGAATGAAAGAAATGTTTACCTGTAAACCTAATTATCAAGCAGAAGGTTCTGTATGTTGTGTAAGGGGTGAATTGTTTGGGAAGCAGTTCTCAACTGGAGGATGAAGCACCTACTTATGGGCATTTGGCAATATGGTGAAAGAGAGCTGGGTTGTCACAATCACTGTGACTGCCATGGTGGGGGCCAGGAATGCTAAATGTCTTGCAATATGGAGGGAGGTGGAAAGAACAATTACAGGACAATTTGGCACAATAAAGTCTTTGCACACCCAAAATGCAAACAGCAGCCCATTGAGAATTACTGGAAGCAAAATTGGGCTGGTGGTGGGGGAGGGGAACAAAAGAAACTTGGCTAGCAAATCACAGCAAGAAAATTTTAAAAGTGGGAAATAGGACTTGGGCTCTTTCCTTCAGACACTCCTGGAATGAGCTACAGTTTTTTAGTATTCAGAAGGTCTCTACTAAAAGAAGAGAAGGAGCTTTTTAAAAACTGAGCTGGACCACATGCAGCAGTGTTAAAATATTCAGTTGTCGAATCAGAGTTTCTGGGATACAGAAGTAACACCAAGGATCTACTTTTTTATAGTAAAAACATATGTAATATCTACAAAGTAGAATGCAAATTTACTTTAAATTTATTATACGAGCCTCAAAGAAATTCTGTTTGTGGCAAACCTCTTGGGCATGTTCCCAGAGCCCCCATATACACCCTCCCACAACCCCTTCGCCACCCTCCCCACGAAAATGGTGGTACTTTGGGGGAAACACTACCTCAGGCCCTAAGCAGTGAGCTGTTCATCAGAGATGAGTAGCAAAACTGCATATGGAGCACTGTGGGGGCAGTACCAGGATAGGAGAGAGGGAAAAAGGCATCTAAAAGAAGGTGGAGACGTTCAAGAAAGTCCACCAAAGACAAGCGTCAAAGTACACAAAGTTCACAAGGTGACAACATTAAGGCCCTGTTTATTATGCTCATTAAATATTTATTGAACCCTTCTATCAGTGTTCACATCAGGTATTATGCTAGGCTCTAGAAGGAGAGGAACAAAAGACATGTAGCCTGGCCCTTATGAAGCTTATAGACAATCAGGAGGGGCAGTCATTAAACACATTAGCAGAGTAATTGAAACTCACAAGGTGTTGAGAGAAAGGATAACGAGGGGATATGTTATAAATTGAAGTGTGAAAAAAGACTTCTCAAAAGAAGTATTTCCCATGGTTCTGAAAGATGAATAGGAATGAGATGGTCTCTGCAGAAATGCTTTCAGGAGCGAGCTCAGCCTGTACCTAGGAGAAAGGCAGGGCAGTCTGGCACATTCCCAGAAGTATAACAAGGGCAATGTGGCTGTTACTTTGGTGACCTGAGAGGAGGGATGTGAGATAAGGTTAGAGGGGCAAGCTGGACAGTTCCCTCAAGCCTCCTGAGGAATTTGAGTTTCATTCTAATTGAAATGGCATGCCACTGGACATGAGCAGATTTTTGTCTCAGCATGATCACCCTGACTACTATGTGGAAAAAAATCAGATGGGGGAAAGGTACAAGAAAAGAAGCAGGGAGACCATTAGGCAAGCTAGTGCAGTAGTCCAGGTGAAAAATGATGGTGGCTTGGTTGAAAGTGGCAGCAACAGAAATAGGAAATATGGAAGAATCTGAAATATTGAATCAGAGAAATTGGTGATGGATTGGATGTACAGAATGATGAAGAAATGAATGTCAAGGATGACTCACTGGCATAAGTAACTCCAAGGTGTCAGAGGCTGCCATGTTCCAAAATAGGGAGACTGGAGGAAGAAGAGTTCCAGGAATGGAAGATCAAGGACTCAGTTTTAGACTTTTTCACCATCCGATGTCAGAGAGCCATCCTAATACAGATGTTTGATATTCAAATCTCAAACTCAGAGGTGAGCTCTGGATCAGGGTGTGAATTTGTGGTTTGCAGGCATAGATAAAGTATATAAATCCATAGAACAGATAGATCAACTAGGAAAAGCCTGTTTGACTCAGCTCATAGAGTATATACTACTAAATTCTCTGAAATCTGGTAAATATGAACCCAAGGGAGAATAATTTCATTTCTAAGATTTTTTCCATCATATTTTACTTGATAACTAACTTTCCTTGTATTTATTCTAATAGACTAAAAACCCTTGAAAAATACATTCAAACAAACAAAAAGCAAAAACCCTTAGTGTTGTAGTCCTCTGTACTTCCCTTTTAGATAAAAGATTCCATCTGAAGATGTAGCAATAATTGTTTTATGGTTCATGTGCATCCCTATTATTCATGGTTCAGTAAAAAGATTATTAACAAGTGTTTATCAAAAGTTCACTGTGAATCCCTTAGGTAATTACAGTATGTTATTGTAGGAAGCATTTGAAGTTGATTTGCATATTTATATCTTTTTTTTTTACATTTTCATCTTTTAATAATTAAGCACATAAAACTGAACTGCTTAATATATTTCTCCATGAACTTTCTGTGAAATTCAGATCACAGCGTATCATTTACAAACCTTTTGTGTTTCTTCCGATTGTCTACAACTTTGGCACCATTCTTGAAGACAATATCATCATCCTACCATCTTTTCTTTTCATGTAATAAACTTTATTTTTTAAAGAAGTTTTAGATTACAGAAAAGTTACATTGAAAGTGCTGGGGATTCCCAGATACACCACTCCTCCCTCCCACATTTTCCCTTATTAATAACATCTTACTTGAATGTAGCACATTTGTTACAATTGATGAGCAAATATTGGAACATTGCTGCTAATCAAAGTCTATAGTTTACATTATGGTTTACACATTGCACCATACAATTTTATAGGTTTTAATAAAATGTATAACAGCCTGTAAATGTCATTGCAATATCATGCAGAACAAATCCAATGCCCTAAAAATGCCCTATGTTCCACCTATTCCTCCCTTCCTCTCCCCTGAGAACTTCTGTTAACCACTCTGTTTATACCAATATTGCTAGTTTTATTTGCATATTTATGCCTTATGTTCCACAATTCAAATCCTACTGGCCTCATCATCACTAACAAAGAGAAATCTGAACCCTAGTTTGCATATTCCTTTGGCCCCTTGTCTTAGTCTGCCAAAGAGATGCCTATACTAAGTACCAGAAATGTGTTGGCTTTTATAAAGGGGATCTATTTGGGGTAAAAGCTTACAGTTCTGAGGCTGTGAAATGTCAAATCAAGGCATCAGCAGGGATGCTTTCTCAGGGATCTGCCACATGGCAAAACAAGATAGTCCCTGATCTCCGTCAAGGTCCCTGCCTTCCCCTCCAGAATCTACAGTCTCCCAGAGCTCAGCCGTGAGCAACCAGGCATAGGGCTTGTCTCTTATAGGGCCTCTTCTCTTAGTCTAGGCAGCTCTGCTTTCTTCCCAAGTTCAGCTGTGAGCTATCAGGTAGATGACTCATCTCCTCTTGAGCTACTCTGTGGGCCCAGCCCCTCGGGGGCCTCTTTCAGTGCCTCTTTGCTTTGCTGGTTCCAGACTCCAGGACCTCTCTCAGCGTCTTGGAGCTTCTCTGTTTTCCTGCAGTCCTCTCTCTCTCATGTGGCAGGATCAGCATAATATGGCAGGGCTCCCTTTTTCCTGTGTGTCTCTGTCTCTCTGTGTTTCCGTTTATATCAGGTCCAGTAAGAGGGTAGATACTCAACTTGAGTCACACCTCACTAACATAGTCCAATCAAAAGGATCTCACAGCCACAGGAATGGATTAGCTCAAAAACATAATCTTTCTCTTTTTGGAATTCACAAAAGAATTTCAAACTGTCACACTGGTCTTCTACCACCCCCACCTAACACTGCACAGTTTGGCAGTAAGTGTTTAAGCTGCTGTCCATCTCTGTTTTGCCCAAATTTTTCCCATGCCTGGAATATGCCTCCCTCTCCTTTCCCCCAAATGACAAACATCCACTTTCAGAACATTCCTCGGGTTCTCCTTGAAATTTCATATGATCTTATTATTCTTCCCTCCCTCCTCTTTACTTAGTTGTCTGTTTTCCTGTGACTCCTTAAAAACGGACTAAGGCTAATTAATCTGTAATCCAAAGTATAAGGCCTGCCAAAGGGGATAAATGAATATATCTGTTGAGTTTAATTAAATCAACCATTCTTAACATAGTTTAATACGGTAGAATTGGTTATTGCATTAAGCACAGAAAAACTACCTCGTATTTCCTGGGGAATACATGAATCTATCGTGCTCCTGGAAATACAGCTTCTCTGACAATTTTAAAGACACTGTTCTTTTTTTAATAATAATAATAAAAAAGTACAATTTAGCTTAGAAAGACAAATTGTCCACTGCCAAGGAAAGATTTCTAGTGGCAGTCCCAGATACTCAGTGAGATCCAAATAATCCACAACTTTTTGGAAATGCTACCCATACCATTTAAAGAAAGCAGAAAATGGGCCAAAAATACCCCCACTAAGAAGTTTATACTTTAAAGTACTCAATGCTTTAATCTGGAATTTTGTTGTACCAACACTTCCTCAGAGTTAAAAAGAGTGCATCAGAAGTCCTTCTCACTCTGTTCAATTAAAGCACAACACTAAAAAAGGAATTAGCTAATTAAAATCAGTCCTACTGTATACAAAGATAAATTCAAAGCAGTCCTACTGTTTTAAACTATATAAAAATTTTAATTCCTCAAAGCACTAAATATCCTTATTCTGTTATTCTCATATAAAAACATTCAGGGTTAATAGAGTTTTCCAAGGAAACTCTTTCCAAGAGTTCTGAAGAAACTCCTTCTTGGAATGAATACTGGTTTGGGTTGTCTGACCTTCCATAAGTCCCTAGCTCCTCAGTTTCCTTATCAGATTAACAGAACTAATAATTCTTCCTTAAAATATCACCGTGTGGATTCTATGATAAAACGTTCAGTTGACATTCAGTAGATGCTTGTGGAATATGAATTGTCATTCTTGATCATCTGTATAGTGTAGTGTTAAGTGTGGGGTTAAGAACATGGACTCTGGAGTCAGACCACTTGTTGTGTGACCTTAGGAAAGTTACATAACTTCCTGGTGCCTCAGTCAGTTATATAATTTGCAGCCCAATGCAAAATGAAATTGCAGGGCTTCTAGTTCAAAAATTAAGAATTCCAAGATGGTGACAGCAGAGAGTTAAGCCAAGCACAGGGCCCTTCTGAGCATGGGTCTCTATGGGATTTCACAGGTCATACACCCATGAAGCTGGTCCTGGACTCAGTTTTCTGCCCTGGGAATAATAATAGCATCTACATTATAGGGTATATATGGTGATTAAATTATGTAATATATGTAAAATAATTAGAATAGTGCCTGGCACCTAACAAGTAAAATATAGATGTGAGCTATATAGTTAAGTCTAACAACAAATGCTCCAAGGAGTTCTAAAGTCCTTTGTGAGATAGCTCAGTTACAGCTTCCAAATCCTGATTTTATAACATAAATATAATAAAAAAGAATGTAAGAAAAGTCCTGTGCTTTACATCATTTATTCTTTACCCTCATTTTACTGAAATTTTCTTCTGGTAGAACTCAGCACCCTTTCGTTTCCACACCATTCCCTCTTTGGATAACTCAAGGGAGGGGGAATATATAAGGGTAGGACCTATATTTCAGTTTCCTCAGGAATGCGTGGAAAAGATAAAGTATTTAAAATCTATTGGTCAGACTTCATTCTTGGACAAAGTTAAATACCACAAATCAGCACAAAAGGATCATTGAGTAAAGAGTAATGGTAATCAACCTTGACCTAACTAAAGGGAATCCTTCCATATCTGTCAAACTTGGAAAAGAAGAATCAAAGAATGAAAAATCTGTAATATTGGGCCATGGTCCCAAAGGCCATTTTTGGGGCCTAGACTGCCCATGTACTTTGTGGAGGAACAAGTAATAGAGCCTAAGTTGATATTTTTAAAAAATATTTTCTGTCTGTATTTAATGCTTTGGAACATTGGAGAAATATTAGGACTAAAATAGAACAACCAGTTTACTAAAAGAAGGTAACTTGAGTCTTGTCACTGAAAGTCCCCTAAGTTTTTGAGAGGCAGAAAATGATTTCAAATATCCTGTCAATGAATCTTTAAAAAGTAATAGCATCTTTTGCTGATTTTATAGAGAAATAGTATAGACATTTCCACTTTCCCAGACATTTTCTTTATATTCAAAGGAGGAAAAAATGACCAAAAATAGTAGCAATCATCATCATGATATTAATAGTGGTTTTCTTCCAAGGAGTTTGAAGTACTTGCTAAACTTCATCTTATAATGAAAAGAAGGCAAATGGACTATTGTACTACTGGCATTGCTACCATTATTTGGATAATGTCATAGCATCTGTAGTGAATTTTAAAATAGTTGAGAAAATCAAATGTCTAAGAAATATAAAAAAGCACAGACATTTCTCTTATTTTGACTTATGAACTTATTTTCCCTATAAAAATATATGGGCATTGGGTAATCTAGGCACCTTTATAAAATGTATATATATATATAATAACATTTATGAAAACAAATGCCCATATATGCATATGTATTTATATATCATTTTACAAATAAAAAAAAATTAAAAAAAATATATATATATATGGGCAATTGAGTTTTGCTAGCTCATGATATAAATTACCCCAGCATGCATTTAAGACAATAGAACAGTTTAGAAAATGAGCAGCCAAATGAAAAATGTCATATTAACCTCTGTCTGGTTACTCAATGTTCATGACTCACAAATGGAGGAAGTATTTTGATATTGGCATCAGAGATTAGCACCACACCAGTTCTCCATACAAATTAGATTCTTCAGGAGTAAACACTAGTACTACAAGTTTTATTAATCAGTATTATTAGTCAGTTATTAGTCTATCACTATGGATGATAAAGTCATTTAGTGTATTTATGGCAATGATGTCATCTGTTGATACTTCATTACCACAATATCACTAATCCATGTGTGTTGATAAGTATTTGATTCCTAAAATGTATATTTTATTAAAATTATTTGAATATGAGACTGATGTTATCTCACTACTCTTTTTATAAAGGCAGAATAATGAATTTGAATATGCAGTTCTCCTAGACAGGGGGTTTGGAATCTAACAGAACTACATATAATTTCTGTTTCCACTATTAACTAGCTATTGTGAACTTGGACAAATCCCCAGTTTCCTTGACAGTAGATTTGTCATAATAACAATATCTACTTCATTGGGTTGCTTAAGGAGTCAAGAAATAATCCATGTAAAGCACACAGTAAGCATTCAATAAATAAGACCTGCCATTACTCTTATTACTTACACAATATACTGTTTTTTCCAGTATATTTTTATAAAATAGTGTCTAATGTAACTTGAAATAGGAGTAGGTCTAGTATAACCTCAAAAATGAACATTATCAGAGTGTCCCACCACTATTACCAAAGCAGTGGTCTTAAACTGGGTTCTGAAGAAACCACCTAGAAGCTCTGGAGAGGGAGAGAGTAGGATGATGGGTTATGGGGGGTGATGGGCTGGGTATATAAGAATTGGAAAGACTGAATTAAACTGAGACAACCCTTCCCTCAGGCCCACCAGAGCATCTCAACTTCATCTGAAGCCATTTTTTATTCCTCCCTTTCTCTCACACCCACATCCAATCCTTCAGCTAATTTTTAATACTGCTTTCAAAATATACTTAAAATCTGACCATGTCAGACCACCTCTAATTCTGCTACTCCAGTCTACATCATCAACATTTTTCTGTTCTCTTTCACTCCTACCGTCCTTCAAAATATTCTCAGCACTGCTGCCTGTTGGAATCTAAATCTGATCTTGTCACTCCTGTACTCAAAACACCCCCAATAGCTTCCCAAATAATGCAAAGTACAATTTGAAATCTTTTCTGTGGTCTACAAGGTCCCCATCCACTACTTTTCACATCTCATTACCTACCACTCTCCTCCTTAATCACTCTGCTCCAGCCATAATGGCCTTCTTGTTCCTTAAAAACATCAAGCATGCGTCTGTGTCAAAGCCTCTACATTCATGATGCCAACTATTTGGATCACTTTTCTCTGTGACATCAACATAAACACTTCCTTCAGATTTCTCTTCAAATAACACTTTACCAGAGATGCCCTGCTACATAAAATAGCTTTCCCCACCACCACTTTCTATCCCTTCATCATGCATTCTTCTTCTTCACAGTATCTATCACAAAGACTACTGGTCACACAGACAAATCCTGGTACAATATGAGAGGGGACTATACAAATGAGTCATCTTGGAGGCTGGCCATCACAGGGGGAATATTGTGAGTTTAGCAAAGGACAGGCTGATTTTGAGGGGTCTTTGAGATATTTAAAGAAAAATGTCAAGGAGGCAGTGGTAGAGGCAGTCCTAGCAAATGAGTCAATGGGTCAAGAGAACCCCCAAAATCCTAATTTATGTATGCTTTAATGATAATCATAATTCACATTTCAAGTGTATTATCTTGAAATCTCAAAAGAGATTGAAAGAAATGGAAATTAAAACAGATTTACCTTCATTTCATTTTATACTACTAGTCTTATTACTTCTGATTTATGAATTTAAAAGAATGTATATGCTTATTAAAATTTAGGAAACTCTTTCATAACACAACTCATACCTAATATTAAACTCTGTAATTAAATAAACTATTATGGGCCGTTCTAGTAATAACACTTTACCTAGTGCCACCAAGGAATATTAATAAAGAATAAAATCAGAATCCTTAAAATCCAACTTCTATTAGTTGACATTTTATTGGGAAATTAGAGATCATTAGGCAAGATACACCTACATTACCCAATCTGACTCGAGTTTTCTCTAGTGCCTCCATTTCACAGAAAAATGGATATTCTTTACCAAATGTACCCTTAATGCCACCTTGATACCACTTTGCTCATCTTCTCTGAGAATTTGCTCATGAATGATCTCCTCACCTCTTACTTCTCTAATCACATCCTCTTACTGGATTCTTCCCCTCAGCTTATAAACCTGTGCACATTCCCACTTCTTAAACAAGCTTTCCTTACTATGTTACCTTTTTCCTTATCAACCACAAATTTATCTGCTTCCTTCATTTTTCTGCCAAACTATACAAAAAAGTGCACTTGGAACTTTTTCCTTTTATTTCTCCATTTACTGAAATCAACATATAGTCTCATCTGCTCTACTGAAACTTCTCCCACAAGGCCGGTAATGACATCCCAGCCATCAAATCCATTGGCTTTTTCTCATTTTCGTCTTTTGCTGCAGCACTCAATTGTGTCAACAACTTTCTTATATCAAAACTTGCACTTCTGGCTCACTATGGGCTCTGCTGATCCCATCCTTCTCTCTATTCTTTTTCTCTGGTTACTCTGTCTCCTGGCTGACCAACCTAAACATAGATATCTCCCAAGGATTAGTCCATGAATTTCTTCTCTTCTTTCAATGCTTTCTCCCCTGTCACTCTCATCCAGTCTCATGAGTTGAAATACCACCTGAATGTTGGTAATTTCTATATATCCATTTACATCTCTTATGGTGTATCTCTCAAGGTTAACCCCACATTTTTAACTGTAACAGAGTATCTTTACTGAATTCAATAAATTTCCCACTGGGACCTTAGACTGAATACATTTTCAAATCCTTAACACTTTACTTCTCCATTTTGACCATGATTACTAACATTTAATCAATATCCATTCTGCTTTAACAGTTATCTCATCCATTTCTTCCTCTCATCTGGAATGTTGCATGGTCTTCAAATTATCTTCCTGCCTCTATTTTTCTCCCTCCACATTCTATTTCTTACCTGGGTTCTAGCATTATCTAAAAAACCTTTTGAAAGACTTCAATGACTCCCCAATGAAACCCAAACTCCTTAGCCCAGCATTTGATACCCTCCATTAATTGATCTGTACTTAGATGTCATAGTGTTTACTAACATCACAAAAAAGCCCCAGCCTTCTTGATTCAGTTTCTGCTTTTGAGTGAACTCAAAAGGTATTTTAGGTCCACTGCCAATAACGTAGCTTTTGGCCTCTATTAAGGATCAAATAGTTCATCTCAACTGAGTTCAAATACAAACAATGATCTCCAAGTCTCATTTTTTGAAGAAGCGATGGCTTTCAATGAAAATTTTCCATCAGCACATTAAATATTATTCTTTATCTGCAAAAGGACTGACTTCTCATCATTACTTAAATACAAAGCTTTGTTCTCTAGCTCTGTCTACTTGGAAGAGTAATAATTCTGCCATCTAGTCAATTTTAAATGCTTCCTTTCATTAATTTTCTAAGTATAAAATCTTAACTGGTATGTTGGGATATTTCATGAGAAATACTTTTGTGCTCACAAAAGACAATACCTATTAACAAAATTTGTTTATTTGACCAGTAATAATACTTTATGAGTTAATCTATGATTTTAGAGATAACATCATTGAATGAATTAAAATTACATAATAATTTTCATGGACAAGAAATCCACCAAAATTATGCAAAATAGTTCTACAGACTGTTGTCTAATTCCATCAAAGTCCGTATCAGATATCATACTAAAATTCAAACATATTTTAAACAATATGAAACTCCAGAAAACTTGACAGGAAAACAAATAACTCAAACTAAAATGTCCTCATTTTCTCCCTGATAACAGACTGAAACAGAGAAAGGTGAATGAACTAATTGGTAATCCCCACAGAACATTTTCTCTTACTCTACGTGCTAATTCTTCCAGGCTCCCAAGGGTAATCTCAACTCTACCAGCCATGACTCAGTCTTCACAATCCTGGCTCTAAGTATGAGCCAAGCAGTGGTGGGTCCAAGGTCTCTTGCTTCTTAGAGCTGGTTCTTAATATGGTCCTGCTGGGCATAGAAGAAACACACTTTGCCTACATAGCAAAAAGAAAGTCTTTTTTATCCTAATTCTTAACTAACACTCATCAATTTTTGTTGATTTCTTATATATATAAAGATTACATATTGCATGTAGTGTGTCAACTTAACAATAATAATTTTACCACACAACTTTTTTTTTTTTTGAGCAACCGTGGCCCAAGATTGAACCTGGGACCTCATATGTGGGAAGCCAGCGCTCAACCGCTGAGCTACATCAGCTGCCCCGAGTTGATTTTTTCATTTGTTGTTTGTTTTGTTTTCAGGAGGTACCAGGGATCAAACCCGCAAACTCATATGTGGGAAGCAGCTGCTCAACCACTTGAACTACATCCACTCCCTTACTACACAACTTTAACAAGCATTATTGGGTCATCCAATGAAAGTGCATAAGGAAAACACTGGACATGGAGTCAGAAGACCCATTGTGAATCCCAATGCTGCCACTTTTCAGCTAAATGACTCTCATCATGTCACATATCCTCTTTGACCTTCAGTATCCCGAGCTGTAAAACAGAGATAGTAATTCTCTCAGATGATAGTTTTGATGTGAGTAAAAAGTAAAGCAATGTTTGTGAAAATCTTTTTGTGAAAACTGTAAAGTAATATTCAAATATAAGGCATACTTTTTATGAAGCCTCTTTAGCAAAACCAGATTCCTCAGGCCACAAATCTGTCCCTGCTTCCTGTTTGTAGTTAAGTTCACACCTCAAGGAAACTTATATTTCTAGCTCATGTGTCTCTGCATGAAACTGAGAAGGAAGTGCACTTTGGCTGATTGATAAATGGCTGTAAAACTTTGAAGAAAACTGAGCTAAAATGGGACTTGGATAATACTACATTAAAATGGAGCAATATTAAAGGAAAGAAGTATTGCTAGGTTTCAGATTAAGGAGCCAAAAACATGAAATAAATAAATATATATATAAAAAAATCCCTACAGGAGTTGCCTTTATTGTGATTGGAAGACATATTCTAAAACCTATGGATTGCTTGAGAACCAACTGGAACCTTCCTGGAGAGCAAGGAGAAAAATCCTAATTTCTTTAATTAAATTCTTAGTCTAAATTTCTTTCTCTCCAAATTATCTCTTCTATTATAGCCACATCTTTCCTCAACTCCTGTGGTCTTCTGGGAATATAAAGCCAATGGTATGTTCCCTATTCTCCAATATTTAATAT
>JAQZBX010083444.1:0-13387 GCA_029593785.1 Cabassous unicinctus
TGTTATTTATTTCTAGCTTCATTCCATTGTGGTTGGAGAAGATACTTTGTATTTCAATCTTTTTAAAAAGTTTGAGACTTGTTTTCTGGCCTGAAATATGGTCTATCTTGGATAATATTCCATGCACACTTGAGAAGAATGTGTGCTCTGCTGCTTCTTGGTGAAGTGTCCTATATATGTCTGTTAAGTCTTGTTGGTTTATAGTGTTATTCAAGTGCTCTATTTCCTTATTGATCTATTGTCTAGTTGTTCTATCCATTACTGAAAGTAGAGTATTGAAGTCTCTAACTATTACTGTAAAACTGTCTATTTCTCCCTTCAACTCTGTCAGTTTTTGCTTCATATATTTTGAGGCTCTGTTGTTAGGTGTGTACATGTTTATAATTGTTATATCTTTTGTCATATTGACCCTTTTTTCAAAATATAATGTCCTTCTTTGTCTCTTGTAACAGTTTTTGTCTTAAAGTCTGATTTGTCTGATATTAGTATAACTACCCCAGCTTTCTTTTGGGTACTTTGCATTGAATATCTTTTTCCTTTCTTTCACTTTTAACTTATTTGTGTCTTTGGACCTAAAGTGAGTCTCTCATAAGCAGCATATAGTTGAATCATGTTTTTATCCATTCTGACAATTTCTGCATTTTAATTGGTGCATTTTAAGTGATTACATATAAGGAAGGATTTGCTTCTGCCATCTTAGTGGTTGTTTTCTATATGTCTTATACCTTTTCTGTTTTCAATTCCTCCGTTACTGCTTTCTTTTGTGATTATTTTTTCCTAAGTGTACCATTTTGATTCTGGTTTTAATTGTTTTTTAATTAGAGCAGCTATAGGTTTACAGAAAAATCATGAAGCTGGTACAGAGTTGCCATATCACCCCACATGCAGTTTTCCCTATTAATAACATTTTGCATTAGTTGATTCCCTTTTTTAAAAAAAACTTTTTATTGTACTAACATAAACAACTCAAAATTTCCTATTTTAACCACTCTAAAGTATACAATTCAGTAGTATTAATTACATTACAATATTGTGCTACCATCACCAATATCCATTACCCCAACTTTTCAACTTCTCAAATAGAAACTCTGCACCTATCAAGCAATAACTCCCTTTTCCCCCCTCCCCAACCCCTGGCACCCAGTTAACATATAATCTACTATCTGTGTCTTTGAAATTTACCATGAAGATATAATGTTGAGTGAAATAAGCCAGACCAAAAAAGACAAATATTACATGATCTTGCTTATATTGATTCCCTTTTAATCTATTTTTCTGTATTTTCTTTTAAATAGTAGCTACCCTGGAATTACAATTAATATCTTAACCTTATAACAATGTCTATTTTTTTCCTTCATTTTTGAAGGATAGTTTTGCCCAATATAGAATTATTGATTGTCAGATAACCTGAAAAGATCAGGGCTCAGAAAATCATTTTGGACAGCATCTTTCCTTCAGAAAGTAAATATATTAGAACAGAAGTTACATAAGACTCCAAGTCTGATAGAAGGAAGAAGGAATAGATCAGTATGTTTTTTTTTCCTTTGACAACCCACCATCTCTCCTGGGCTCCCTGCCTTGTGCTTAGGCTTCATCTCACATAAATTATGGGACACAGACCTATTCTCTGTTAGGTTTGCAGTAGAGAAACTGGTTAATAAATTGCAGTGATGTGACATTTCCTAGGAAGCCTTTAAGGAGACACCATGAGGACCCCCACATAAGAGGACTGGGGAAACCAACAACCAAGAATAGAGTGGTCACACAGAGGCTGGACAGTGGCTGCTCTCAGGCCTGGAAGTCCCAGGCAGGACTGTCAGGCAGAGCATATCCTCACTTATTCTTCAGGGTTCTCAGGGACTTAAGAATCATTGGCTTAAGAAGGGTAGCCTCAGGTCAGTAGAGAGAGAGGAGTCCCCAGTCTTGGGACCCATGCATTCAGGGTTCTGAGGTCCTGAACAGCCTTGGCCAAGTGTGGCTAACCCTGGACTTAAGCCTTGGAGATCTCAAGAATGTGAGGTTCTTATTATAATGTGAGCAGTTTCAGGGTAGCTGAGGGTAGAGTTCCCAAGAGTGGTCAGGTGCAAAGGTGAGAACTCTGACTGAGAACTGAGTGGAGCATCCTCACAGAGCAGAGGCTCCCCTCTAAGCCCCAGCCCCCTCTCAACCCAGAGAACCCCCAAGAAGAGATTGCCAGATGTGTCGCCCCTCATTCCATCCCTGGGCACTCAGGGTGGTGAAGAACTTGGTGTAAGGTTGGAGAACACAAGTGGGCAGAGTGAGGTGTCCAGGAGCCCACCTGAGTGGGGACTAAAGAGTTCACAGACCTCAAAGAGTGGGGTCCCAGACAGTACATCCTATGCTACCAATCCAGGGAAGCCCAAAACAGGGGTGACCAGACATGGTTTAACTTTCTTTCATTTCTCAGGAAGATGAAGACCTTGGCTCAAGCACCTTGAGTCACAGATCATCAGAACCAGGATTTCCAGGTAGTGCCAGGAGTTAGGATGAGGACAATGAAGCATGTGAGGACCTCTATCCCAAAACAGTGGGGATCCTCCAGAATCCTTCCCTATTCTTGGCCTTGGGAAACTCAGGCATAGGTGTCAGTCTGAGGTGCCCCACAATTTTTCCTCAGTAGTAACAGAGAAGACAGAATCTTAGTCTAAGGGAGGCAGTTCTGAGTTAGCAGAGAGGACTCTTAGGCCCTATGTTCATTCAAGGTGAAGACCCTGAATGAAGACTGAGGACTCAAAGGAGTACAGCACAGAAAGGGCCTGACTGAGCTTTCAGCACTGGGTGTCCTCTGGCAGGGGTGATGGACTAAGATGCCCATTCACTTCCTTCTTATGGGTCCCAGGGAGCCTTGGGTTGTCAACTTCAGAACAGCAGAGGGGAGGGGCACCAAGTAATATGATTGCCCTGAATGTGAACTGAGAGGACTTCCTCACCCCAGACATATGGAACCTCACTGCCAGCTCCTGTCATCAGCCCCAGTAGGCCCAGGCAGGGCTGGCCAGCTGCAGTCTAAGGCTACTCTAACTTCCTCCACAGGGTTCTCAGGGGTCAGGCTGACCAGGGCCTTGTGGGTTCCTAAAGCAATGACGTCAAGGAAACCTGCAAAGGCCACCTTCATTGCAGACCAGGTGGTATCTCCCTGCTGAAGGTGTGCACAGCCTTTCACCCTCCCTCTTCCAGTGGGCCAGCATCCACCTTCTGCTCATCCTTCTGCCTTCTGTCCCTGACCAGAGTCATTATGCTTCATGGTCAGAAGAGTAAGCTCCATGCCCATGAAAAATTCCTCCAGACATGGAGTAAGACCAGGGTCTCCAGGGTGCTTAGGCCACTGCAGCAGCAGCAGAAGAGCCCTTCCTCCTCCTCTCCTCTTTTCCTAAGGGTCCCCTGCTGCTGGCATTTCCCAGGAGCCTCCGACAGTCCCATCCACTACCACCTTGTTGCAGCTATTTCATGCACAAACATCTGGTGATGTTTGGCCAGGAGCCAAGGTGAGAAAAATCCAGTTCCTCTCAGGTTCCACCCTCCATGAGAACTCCTGCAAAAAATGTTCTAACCAAGAAGGTGGGTCAGTTGATGCAGTTCCTGCTATTACACAAATATAAATTGAAAGAGCCCGTTTGGAAGCAGACATGCTGAAGGTTGTCAACAAAAAGACAACCTTCCCTGAGAACTTCAGGAGAATCTCTGGAGCTGCTTTTAGGCCTTATCCTGAAGGAAGTCAAACCCACTGGTTAGTCCTATGCCCTTGTCATCAAATTAGACCTCCCCAATAAAGGGAGTCTGAGTGGTGGAACAGCCTCCTGATGACTCTCCTGGGCATGATCTTCATGAAGGGCAACCGCGCCACCGAGGAGATCTGGGAGTTCCTGAATGCCTTGGGGGTATTTGCTGGGAGGAAGCACTTGATCTTTGGGGAGTCCCGGAAGCTCCTCACCATAGATTTGGTGCAGGAAAAGTACCTGGAGTACCGGCAGGTGCCCCGCAGCGACCCTCCCCGCTATGAATTCCTGTGGGGCTCCAGGGCCCATGCTGAAACCAGCAAGATGAAAGCCCTGGAGGTTTTGGCCAAGATCAATGATACCATGCCCAGCTCCTTCCCTGCCCTGTATGAAGAGGCTTTGAGGGATGAGCAGGAGAGGGCTGCAGCTGGAGATGCAAACAGGGCTGGCATGACTGCCCTGGTCAGGGCATGGCCCAGGGCTTCGGCCAGCAGCAACTCCTGCATCAAGTGAAGTCCGAGGAACTTTCTTCACTTTGTGATTAAAGAGGGCTGTCAACCTTCTAAGGAGTTGGGGGCCAAGATGGGACTGGAAGGAAAACATTGTGTATCTTCTTTTTTGTTCTTTTTCCATATTAACAACTTAAAGATTTATCTTTTTTGTTGTTGTTGTTTGGTACTTTTAAAATGCTGTTCCTTTTAATAGAAAGTTTTATTTAGCTTAGTATCTTTTTGAATAACAAGGATCACATGCTTATTGTGACTTTTTTTTCATGTATAAGTGTAAGAGTTTTCGTGAATTGTAAAACAAATTGATAGCCATTTAATTTTTTTATGGTCAAGGACAAGATAACATGGCATTAGAATAAGGATTTTCTTGGAAATGTAAACAAACCACACAATAAAAAGTTTGGATCAAGAAATAGAGAAAATAAAAAAGTAAAAAGTTGTGAAATCTTGGTTTGCCTAATCCTTGTAGTCTTTCTTTTTGCAAAATTGAAAGATATATACCTGGATCTGCTTAGCTTATTCAAGATTGTGGGAGAAATTAAATCATAAAGAATTTGTCTGGTTTTTCACCGTGTTTTTATTCTCCAAACATTACTTGAGCATCTGCTATTAGGAAAGCTTCGCTTAAGTACTGGGGATGTTTTGACAGTCTAGGAGCAGCTATCATATAAGAAAGAGGGTGAGATACTTGCTAAGAAGCCTTGGAAAGAAGGAATAAGTGAGGAGGCTCCAGATGAGAATAGTCAAGTGTAAGTGCACTGAGGCGAGGCAGTTTGGGGCCTTGGGAAACTGCAGGAAGCTCAATGAGAAGTAATTTTAAATTAGACTAATTACCGGCTAGAAGAGGTTGTGGGAACAGACAGCAGGGGCCAGACCTACAGATGGTATGACTCAGAATGGAATGGGAAACTGCTCTTAACAGTTACATAGGGATTGTGGGTAAATGAGAGAGAAATCTCAATCAAGAGCAGGATTGGAAGTCATTTTTTGCTTTTGTCTCAGTGCAGAGAACACAGTGTACAAAGTGGGTGTTTTATATACATAGTGTCCAGAGAGACAGAAATAACAGAGTACTCATTCCCTTGAGTTAAGATACCAAGTTACGGATCTGGCTCTATTTGCCCTGGGCAAGGAGTACCAGAGCACTCTCCTTTAAGAGTAATTTTAATTAGGCTATATTGAGTGTCATTTGCAAATTCTAAGCTAGAATTAGATTTCTGGTGGTGATGAAATGAATGAAAATAAGGGTGGTTATGATGGAAGGCAGCTGGGAAGGAGGGAATATGTTGGTCTTTGACACAAATTCTGGGAGCTTTGTGTTGCATGTAACGGTAGAGGTATACCTCACACCCACAATAAATAACATATCCACTAATGGGGAATTATTACTTACTTTTCCTTGCTAAGTCACAATTTGTCTTATTGTTTGTTTGCTTGTTTTACCTATTCTCTGACATCTCCTGGATTAAAAAATATAGTATCAGCATGGTGAGTGGTATCATCTGGGGTCAAAATAATCATAGTAATACATGCCATTCTGTAAAGTCACAATACATGTCAGGCAGGCAGTGTGCCAGGCCCTTTACATGTATTCCATATATTCCAGCTTATCAAACCCACTTCTCAGATAAGAAACCTGAGGCTCACAGTTTAGTAATGTGCCCGATTCACATGGCTAGTAAGTGGCAGGCCTGGGACTAGCCCCGGAAATGAATTCTTCTTGAGTTTTCACTGTTCCACTCCTCCCTGCCTGAGGCACGACTCTGTGTCTCTTAATTCACTTTTCTTCTCACTACTCCAAAATGTTTCTCAGATGATTAAAGGAAATAAAGAGATGCTATTGGTGACAATATGAACGTCTGTATATGCAGTGTCAGATAACCTCAAAAGATCAGAGGCCCACAAAATCATCTGGCTCAGCCCCTTCCCTGCCCGTAGAAAATAAATCAGTTAGAACAGAAGTTACATGAGACTCCAAGTGTAGCTGAAGAGAGTAGGAATAGATCAGCGTGTGTGTTTTCTTTGACAGCCCACCTCCTGTCCTGGCCCCCTGCCTGCACCACAACTTCCCTATCTCACATCCCTCCTGGGACAGGGACCCATTTTCTGCAAGGTTTGTAATAGGGAAACTGCTCAAGAATTTTCAGTAATGTAACATTTTAGAGGAAGCTTTCATTCCAAGAGTCAAGAGGCCATATGAGGACACCCATGAGGAGTAGTGGGGAGACCAATTCCCCAGAATATTGGGTGTCACAGAGAGAATGGCCACTGCCTGAACTCAGACTGAGAAGGTGCCAGGCAAGGTTTTCAGGCTGAGCATCTCCTCACTTTTTCTTCATGGTTCTCAGGGACGTGAGAGTTTGGGATTAAAGAGGATCCCTCAGGTCAGTAGAAGGATGGGAAACAGAACCTGTCAGATATTAATGGGTAGTGGGGGTTGTGGGGAGGCCCTTGAAGAGGAATGAGGGAAAAACTCACCCAGAACATTGGGGACCTTGTTGAGTCAAGCCCCTGTGGTGAGCCCTTAGAGGCACCAAACTCTGTAGCTGGATATGGGCCATCCTGACTTCCAACTCTGGAAACTCAGGAAGTTGAGGGCCTTGTACTGAGGCTATCAGACTCAGGTCAGCAGAGGGAATATTTCCAAATTGTTTCAGGAGCCAAGGAGAGGACTCTGAAGACATCAGGGGACATGTATCCCATATCAGCAGGAGCACTACAGAATGTCTCCCTATTGTTAGCTCTTTGAGGCCCCAGGCATAGATGTCAGTCTGATGTGCCACTCAATCCCTCTTCCAGTGTAACAGAGACAAGAGGGTCTTGGTCTGAGGGGGGCAATCCAAGACAACAGAGAGAAGAATCTTCGGCTCTCCCAGAAATCAAACTGAGGACCCTAAATGATGACCTGTGGGACCACCCATCATAGGGCTTCAATCTGTCCCCAGTAGCATTTACCTTGGGAGACCATGGGCAGGTACCACCAATAAGATGACCCTCACTTCCCCCTATTGGGTCACAGGGAAATGTGGGCTTTACTATGAGGAGATTGACCTCAGTTCAAGAGGTGGAGGGTCTCCAGGCACTGCCAGAAGTCAAAGCATGGACCCAGAGTGAAGACTAATGGGACCACCCACCTCTGAATACAGGTAAAAACAAAGAGTCCAGCCTTACCTCTGCTTTTAGCCCATGAAAGCCCAGGGCAGGTCTGTCAGGCTGAGGCTCCTCCTCACTTCCTTACATCATGTCTAAGGAGATGAGATCCTTGGTCTGAGGTGCAGCCACTGGTCAGCAGAACAGAGGGTCCCAGGCCTTACGTGGAATCAAGTTGAGGATGATGAATGAGGACTGAGGACCTAAAGGAGCACAGCACAGAGACAGCCCCACTGAGCTCTCAGTACTGGGTGTCCCCTGGCAGGGGTGGTGGACTGAGGTGCCCATTAACTTCCTTCTTAGGGGTCTCAGGGGCTTTGGGGTATCAGCTTCAGAGGGGAGGGCCTAAGCACTGCTAACAGTTAATATGACGGTCCTGAATGTAAACAGAGAAGACCTGTGCACCCAGAATAGAGGGCACCCCACTGCCAGCCCCTGCTGTCTTTCCAGTAAACCCAGGCCAGGATGGCAGACTCCAGCCTAAAGCAACTCTAATTAGTTCCACAGGGTTCTCACGGGATAGGGTGACCAGGAGAAAAGGAGCCCCGTGGATTCCTAGAGCAGTGCCTTCAAGGAAAACTGCAGAGGCAGCTTTAGTTAAAGCCAAGGCAGTAGCCTTGCCAAAAGTGCATGTGCCCTCTCATCCTCCCTCCTCCAGTGGGCTAGTATCACCTGCCTTCTTGCCCACGCTTCTGCCTGCTGTTCCTGAGTGGAGTCAGCATGTCTCGAGGTCAGAAGAGTAAGCAACAAGTCCCTGAGAAATGCAGCCAGGCCGAAGGTGAGATCCCAGGTCCGGGGGTGCTCAGGCCACTGTGGCAGAGGAAGATGAATCTACTTCCTCCTCCTCTCCTGGCTTAGGGGTGCTTCCCAGAGCACCCCTGCTCTTGACATTCCCGAGGAGTCTCAGAGAGCGCCATGCCAACACTTTCCCAGCAGTCCTTTCATGCACAACATTCCATGGAGGTGCCAGAAGTAAAGAGGAGGAAAGTCCAGGTTCCTCCCAGGCCCCACCTTCCAATGAGTGCTCCCACAAAGATCCTCCAACCAGGAAGGTGGATATGTTGATAGAGTTCCTGCTGCACATGTATAAAATGAAAAAGCCCATCCTGAAGGCAGAAATGCTGAAGATTGGCAGCAGAAAGTATAAGAACCACTTCCCTGGACCCCTGAGTTTGTCTTTTTGTTGTTATTTTTTGAAACGTTCCTTTTACTAGTAGGCTTATTTAGCTTTGTAAGTCATGTTTATGGACCTGCATCACACATTTATTGCTGTTAATCAGGTTTTAGATGAAGAAAAACTGAACATATGGGAATCTGTTTTTGTGATTAGGAACAAGATAACATGGTGTAGGAATAGGGATTTTCTTGGAAATAAGAAATTACCATATAGTAAAGTCTGTAGAATAATAAGATAGAGGGGAATAAAAGTGAGATGTCAATTGTTGGTTTGCCTAATTCCTTTTAATCTTGTTTTTTGTAAATTAAACGATGTGTATCCTGTATCTCCAAAGCACAAACTGTTGTTTTTTAAAAAAGAGAATTATCAATGAAATTTTTATTTTCAAATTTCATTAGAGCCAGGTGAGAAATCATCTAAGGAAAAAAAGCTATATTCCCAGATTTGCTGAGCTTATTAAAAAATGTAGGAGAAATGACATGGTAATAAATTAGACTGCTTGCTCAATAGTAATTGAGCATCAGCTCTTTGGAAGGCTTTGCGCTAGTATTGGGTATGCTTATAAAAAGAATACCCTGCCCCAGCCAATAAAATTTTAGAGTCTAGTAGTAGCTATCATGTAAGGAAGAGAGTGAGATACTCTCTAAGACTTACAGGACAAGTAAAAAGAAAGAGTTTGGCAGGGTGGGTGTTTGTAGATGAGGGCAGTCAAGTGTAAATGCCCTGAGGCAAGGTAGTTTGGGGTTCTGGGACACTGCAATCCTTCAGCTGGAGACAATTTTCAGTTAGGCTGCGTGGTGGGCTAGAAGGGGCTCTGGGAGTAGTGAGCAAGGGTCAGACCCTCAGATGGGGTGTCTCAGAACTGAGAGACTAAGGCTGGAATGGAAACTACTCTTTACAGTTGTTTTGGTATTGTAGGTAAACTAGAGGGAAATTCTCAACTGGGGCAGGACTGGAAGATATCCTGTGCTCTTGTCCCAGTGCAATTGAACACAGTGCACTAACTAGGTGTTTATGCACATTATGTCCTGGTAGTTTCTAAGAAACTACCTTGAGGTGAGATGCCAAGAATCAACTGGGCTGGCACTCTGCCTTGGGCTGGGAGAGCTAGATCCCATTCTACTAAAAGAGCAGCCAAATTAAATTATGTTGAGTGTTATCTGGCAAACTATAAGCTAGGTTTAGATTTCTGGTTTTTAAATGATTGAAAATAGGGGTGGCTTAGATGGAAAGGTAAATGGGATGAAGGGAATCTGATATTCTTTGACATATATTCTCAGAGCTTTGAGTTTTTTATCCAGCAGAGAAAGACACCCCACATCCAAAACATGCTCAGCTGACTAAAATTCACTTAGTGTTTCTTGCTAAGCAGAATTTTCTTTTACTGATTTGTTGTTCCATGTCCTAGATTGCTGCATATTCTCTGAAATACCCTTGATTTAAAAATTCCCAGAAGGGAGGGTGGCAGAGGTTGGATTCGATATAATAATAGTAATAACTTCCATTCATTAAAGACCCAATACATGCCAAGCATATTATCAAAATAATAATAGAAATAACTACCATTCATTAAAGACCCAATGCATGCTGGGTGCTTTACATACATTGCACACATTCCAGCAGTCCTAGAAGACTGGGCTTATCAAACCCATTTCAAAGATGGAGAACACGAGGCTCACAGCTTGGAAATGTGCCCAATTCACACGGCTAGTAAGTGACAGGCCTGGGACTAGCCCCCTGAACTGACTTTGTCTTGAGGTCTCATTGTTCCACTCCTCCCCATCTGAGGCAAGACTCTGTGCCTCTTAAGTCACTTTTCTTCTCAATACTCCAAAATGTCTCTCAGATGATTAAAAGTAGGACTTTGTTCCCCAAATACGGGGTTAGAATACATAGCCAGAACAATAAGAATACTAAAATAAATGAAGGGTGTGAATAAAGGAAATAAAAAGATGACACTGGTGACACAATATGATCCTCTGCATATGCAGTGTCAGATAACCTCAAAAGATTGGGGCTCACAAAATCACCCTGGACAGTCTCCTCCCTTTTGGAAGAAAATCATTTAGAACAGAAGTTACACGAGACCCCAATTCTGACTATTGAAAAGAAGGAGTAGACCAGCATAGGTTTTCTCTGATAGCCCACTACCTGTCCTGGTCCCTTGTACTACAGCTTCCCCACCTCACCTTTCTCCTAGGACAGGGACCCATTCTATTTGCAGTAGTGAAACTATACAAGATTTTGCAGGGATTTGGCATTTCCCAGGAAGCCTTTAATCAAAGAGATAGGAGGCAAGATGTGAACCCCCATGAACGGGAAGACACCCAAAAATAGGGGGCCACACAGACAGGCGGGTACTTGCTCTCAGACCTAGAAGGCCCCAGGCAAGGCTTTCAGCTTGAGCATTCCTTGTTTTATTTTTCAGAGTTCTCATGGAGGTGAATTGGTCCAAGGAGGGTATTACAAATCAGTAGAGGGAGGTACCCAGGTCCCTCCAGATTGCAGGGTGACTTGAATAAGCAATATTTAGGACCACCCACTCCAAAATACTGGAATTCCTAAAGTCAAGTCCCTGTTTTCAGCCTGCCTAGGCATTAAGAAGCCGTGGATGAGTGTGGCATATCCTCACTTACACCTGAGAGGTTTCTGGAAGGTGACGACCTTGATCTGAGGGGAGCTACTTTTTGTCAGCCCAGGATGGAAATCCAGGATTGGTCTAGAATCAATCTGAGGACCCTGAATGAGGGAAGAGGAGACAACTAAACCCATAACAGAGGGAGCTCCATAGATCCCAAATCCTGTTTTGAGCCCTGGCAGGCACCAGGCAGAGCTACCAGGCTAAGCTGACCCCTCATTTCTGCCTGGAGGGTCTCAGGGAGCAGAGGGCCATGATCAAATGGGAGTGGACCCTGTTCTGCAGAGGGAAGTGTCCTAGGACCTAACTGGAATCAAGGTGAATGCTAATTAGGGGACGTCTCCCTGAAAGAAGGGGCCACTTTTCGCCCTGCCTCGGCTGTCGGCCCTGTGAATCCAGGCAGGGATAGTCAGACGTGGCGCACCCGACATCCCCTCTAGAGATTCAGAGAGGTGAAGGCCTTGTTCTGAGAGGACTCTGAGAGTATAGGGAAGAGTCCCAGGCTCTGTGAGATATCAAGGTGAGGACCCTGATGACTGAGGGACCATCGACTACTGAACACTGCGGTTCCATAGCCTTCCACGCCTGCTGTCAGCACCCGGAAGTCCGAAACAGCCTTGGCCGGATGTGGCTTATCTCGACTTCCACCTCTAAGGTTCCAGAAATGTGAGAACCTTTCTGAGGGGGCGGCTTCTAGTCAGCGAGGGTGGAGTTCCGGGACTGGTCAGGAGTCAAGGTGAGGACTCTGAGTGGGTATGAGGACCCATAATGAAAGGGGGCCCACAATTTCTTACACCTGTTGTCGGCCCTGGACATAGTGATAGGACTGTGAAGCTGACTTCTGCCTGAAGGGTCTTATGGAGGGGATGGCCTTGGGCTAATTTGGGATTGGCCAGTTCTGCAGAGGGGGAAACCCAGACCTTAATGGGAAGCAAAGTAAAAATCCAGTATGAAGTCTGAGGGAACCAAGCACACCATAACTGAGGGGGCCTCAGAGGACCTGCTCTTTTTATCAGCTCTGTGAAACCCCAGACAACTCTCAGGAGGTGACCCCTCATTTTCTTCTGGAGAGTTCCAGGGAGGTGAGAGCCTTGGCATCTTGGAGGGACCCCAGTTCTCCAGAGGAAAGAGACCCAGAGCCTAACAGAAGTCAAATTGTGGACCCTGAATGAGGAGTGATGGGACCACCCAACCCAGAAATTGGCATATAGCAGAGTCCCGTCCATACCTGTTTGCAATCCTGGAGACCCAGGCATATAGATCAGGTATATGTGAACTCTCTTTTCTTTTTGATGGTATCAGATTGGTGAGGGTCTTGGTCTGAGAGTAGGGACCTCAGATCAGCAGAGGCAGGTATCCTACACCCTACCTGATACCAAGATGAGGTCCCTGAAAGAGAACCTTCCAATAAGCCCAGGACAAAGCAGGCCCCTGCAGAGCTGTCAGAACTAGGTACCCCTTGGAAGGGGTGAGGACTAAGGCATTCCTTCACTTCCTCTTAAGTAGTCCCAGGGAGATGAGGACCTAAATTTGAGGTGTCAAATTCAGAGTGGCACAGGAGAGGGGGCCCAGCTCTGCCAACAGTTGATATGAAGGTCTTGAATATGAACTGAGAGGACCACCTACCCCAGAGGAGGTAGAACATTGAGGGAAGGCCTAGAACTTCCAGCCCTTGCTCTTAGCCCCAGTAAGTCCCAAGCAGAGCTGACAGGATGTAGCCTAAAGTACACAGGATTCTCAGGGAACAGGCAGGCTGATCTGGAGAACAGGAGCCTTGTGGAGTCCTAGAGCTCTGACCTCAAGGAAACCTGCAGAGGCAACCTTTATTACAGCCAAGGTAGTAACTGTCTTCTTAAGGTACACACACCATGTCATCTTCCCTCCTACAGTGAGCTGTCATTACCTGTTGCCCTGCTCACACTTCTGCCTGTTGTTCTTGTCCAGAGTCATCATGCCTCGGAGCCAGAAGAGTAAGCTGCAGATCCATGAGAAACACTGCCACACAAGATGTGAGACCGAGGGTCTCAAGGGTGCTCAGGCCACGGCAGCAGCAGCAGAAGAGTCTCACTCCTCCACATCTCCTGATTTTGGATGCATGACACAGAGAAAGCCTGGAGCTAGGTCATGTAGCACTCTCCAGCAGCCTCGGAGAACCCCATACACCAGCACTTTTTCT
>JAQZBX010083445.1:0-13390 GCA_029593785.1 Cabassous unicinctus
TTGGAAGGATGTTCTGGCTGCTTTGTGGAGAACAATGAAGGGGAGTGAGGCTGGAAGCAGGGAGACCTGTTTGGAGGCTCTTGCAGAAATCCAGATGGACGAGGATGATAGCTGGGAGTAGAGTGGTAGTTGTGGAGTGGGTGAAGGACAGATGCATTTGGGAGCTATGTAAGGGGTAAAATCCATAGGATTGATGGTGAATCGGACATGGGGTAGGAGGGGAGAAGGCGGCCTCTAGACCTCTGGCTTGTGGACTGAGTGTCTGGCAGCACCATTCCTAGGTGTAGGGAACGCTGACAGAGTCACGTTAGGGAGGAAGTTTATGAGTTGGGTCTGGGAGATGCTGACTTTGAGGGGGTGCTTAAACATCCAAGGGAAGCTGACGAGCAGGCAGGAGAATGTGTGGAGCTGGTGCCGAGATGGGAGTAGAGGTTAAAGGTAAAATAGCTGATAGGGAAGGCCTGAGGATTAGAGGAGAGTGCCTAGGAGAGAGCAGAGAGTGTAGGTAGGGAAGACGCCCACATCCAAGCCCAGCGAAAATCTATGTAGTTGATCCAGAGACGTGTGAGCCGTGCCCCTGGCCCTCACGGCATCCAGAGCCGAGGAGGGCAGGTCAGTCACAGACGCAGCGGGCATCTGCTGGCAGTGTGTGCTAAGAGCCAAGCAAATGGTGAATGGAGGAAGGAGTATTTCCAAATGGGGGAACACGCTGCACCGGCTGTGTGCAATGGCTGTTACTTCTGTTTGACCTCAATTCACCTGATCTAAGCGTCTTAGGGAGTTCCTCAGGGGTGGTCCCCTGCCCCGCCCTTCCTGATGGCCAGGCGGCACCTCACATCCCTTAAGCCGGCTCTCCTGGTGCTCTCCACACCTGCGTCATTATTGCCTGGTGTATCTTTCAGGAGCTTGGAAGACCAAACCATATGCTGTGCTGTAGTCAGGGGAGGGGGACGTGAAAGCAGGGTCCCCCCGAGAGCGAGTGGAGGGAGCAGCCAGCATACCTCACAGGGTCCCTGGAGGTCCCCGTCAAAGCGCAGGAGGCACCTCGAGGGCTGCCTCTAGGGGTCTGACTGTGGTTCTGGGCTGGCTCTGAACCTGAGCTACCCTGAGTCACAGCTGTGAGTGTGAAGACGGCTGCCAAGGAAGAGCGGTCCTTTAGAGAGCAACGTTTTCCTCACCTGGCCCCATTTCTCATCGGGATGACCCCGGGCTTTTCAGATGTGATCCAGAGGCTTGGGGGTGCTCTCTGGGGAAGAGAGTCCTTCTGTTACGTGTTCTGCCCTTGGCCAGTTGGGGGACAAGAGGAGAGGGATGAGGCACGCCGGGGGACCAAGGAAGGAAGCCCCTGCCTTAGTGTCCTGGGCTGCTCTCCCCCCATCCCCACCCCAATCCCAGCAGTGTGCCATGCCCACGCCCACCCTTCTGTGTTCTCTCTCCCCAGTTCCATGCTCATTTCCTCCAGGAAGCCTACTTAGACTTCCTAGCCTTTCTGGTCTCCCGCCCCTGTGCAGCCCCCCTAGCTCCCACAGACTAGAAACCACAACGTAGAAATTACCTAGGAAAGCTTTATACTGCTCGTCACAAGCGTGCTCCCTGCAGGCCAGCTCTATCTTCGTAAAGAGAGTCTACGTTTCTCAAGTGCAGGGACCGCATGTTCTGGGACTCCTGAAACTGTCCTGCAGAGAGCTGAGCGCCAACTGGCCAGGAGCTCTGTTTTCAAGTTCAGAGACCTGAAAGCTGCCTTTGTTCTCTCATTTATTCAGCAGGTGCTCCGGGCTGAGCCGGATATATAACGTGTGATACCTGCTCACACAGAGCTTATATTTTAATGAAAACAGTAAGAATGACTATATTAACCCCTGTTCATTGTAAGCCCATGTGTCGGTCACTGGTGCAGATGCCGTGTGTGCATTCTTTCTCCTCCTCCTACTCCTCGCTGCAATCCTGGCAGGTTAGGACTCTCCTCATTTTACAGTTGAAGAGGGTGCAGAGCTCGCGAGGGCCGGAGCCGAGGTCTGAGCCCAGGGACACTGGGCTGTGCTGCTTTGCTGGGAGAGAGTTTCTCAGAGGTGGCAAGAGATTGAGGCTAATCAGCCCTGAGACCTTGGCAAGTCATGGCCTCTGTCTGGGGCCTCCTGGTCCCCTCCAGGTCATTCTGCAATTTCATCACCTGCTCGAGGTCCTTCTTCTCCACGGTGTGATGCCGGGAGTTTTGTGGACTCTGGGGAGGGGCGAGAGCGCTGTGGAGGGCTGATGCTTTGGTGCCGGTGGAGGAGGACCCTCCGGGGCCTGACCTCGGAGGCCCACCCTGCGTCTGCCCCTTGCTCTCCCGAGGAGCCTGCAATGGCTGTGTTGGCCGAGCTGGGAGGGCGTGGGGTCGGCCTGGGTGCCAGCCCGCCTAAGCCGTTGGCATTAACTCAAGGTGTCTCCCCAGGCAGTGCCCACCCACCCCAGCTCCCCTGATACCACCCCTCTCCTCTTGTCTTGAAACTGTAAGGGCCTATGACAGCCACGATCCCAAGGAGCTCCTGCTGGTGGCTGCAGGCTCTGGGTGGGTGTGTGTGGGGAGGGGAGGGTGGGCGAGCTCCCCTCCCTGCTTCCCCTGTTCCAAGGCCATTGCAGGGGAGTCGGCTGTGAGAGGAGCTGCAGACTCCTTCCTTCGTCCTCCGTCTGTGCCCGGGCTCTCCATTGCGTGAAGCTGTTTCGCCTCCTTGTCCCTCCCTCCCGCAGGTATCCCCTTGCTCCCTGGCTCCCCCCGCCGGCTGAGCCCTAGGGCTGTGGCCAGAGGGGCCCCGGGTCCCACGCATGGACAGCAGGCCCCGGAGGTGCCCAGCCCCCGAAACCCAGGTCTGCAGGGCAGTGCCAGCCGAGGCTCTGGCCGTCCGTCCGGTGGCCGCAGCTCTGTGAGTACTGTGGGGGGTGCAAGGGAGCCTCTTGGCTGAGGGAGCCCCCGAGCTGGAGGTCTGTGCGTGCATGCGTGAGAGGCCCCGTTTCTGTTGGGGCCTTTTCTCTCTCTGCAAGTCAGGCCTGGTTTTCCACGACACACGGGAGAAGTGTGAGGACAGGAGAGGTGGGCGAGGCCAGGTGCGCCCACCTGGTGGTCTGCACTCTCCCTGGCTCCCCTCTCGCCGGCCCGAGAAACCCGCCTCCTCTGCCTGGTGGCTCCTCTGTGCCTGTGCTTCATCCGGTTGCCAGGTGACCTCTCAGGTGGCTGCCGAGGCAGCTGGGTATCAAACCAGCAATAAACAGGGAAACACCCAAAGGGAAGGCAGGCCCCTCCCCTGCTCCTGCTGGCTCCGTCTCCTCCTCTTCAACCTCCCCGTCCCTGGGAGTGGAAGCAGGAGTTGGTTGTCCCTGTTATCCTCTTTGACAGGGTCCTCACCTGTGGCTGGAGAGGAGGAGGATGTGGGGCTGTGACGGGGGTCGTGTAGAGTGAATCCCCGTGGGGTGGGAGGGTGGGGGGCGGGTCAGGTGACGAGCACTGAGCCTTTGTTCCAATGGATCCAGAGAACCTACCGGTGAGTATTCTGTGGGCAACTCTGTGGAGTGTTTGCAGGCAGCTGTGCAGCTGTGCAAGGAGGTGGGTATGTGTGGTGTGTCCTGGTGCACGTGGAGGGGCGTGTGCGTGTGTGTTAGAGGACACTTGGGCGCACACAGGTGGACCCAGATGCATTCATGTGTGCGGTAGGCTGGAGCAGAGAGGCGAGAGTGTGTGGAAGTGGGTGTGCACTTGGGGGGGCTTATGTGTGTGCACGGGTGGAAGTGAGCGTGTGGTTCTGTGTGGAGGCAGGTGGTGTGGACGGGCAGGGATTTGCTGCTGTGTGTGCATCCCGCGTGAGTGTGTGCACGTGTGGGTGCCGGATGCCCAGACCGTGGACAAGTGGGTGGAAGGCAGATGAACTGGGGCACCCAGGGCCTCAGGGACTGAGGGGCTTCCTTCTTCCGGTCCCCCCCACCCCCCAGGGTTAAAGCCCAGGGCCAGCCTCCTTTGTCCTCAGCCCCTTGCTCAGCAGGCCTCGCCATCGCGGTCTTGTTCTCTCCGGCCAGGTCATCAACAACTACCTGGATGCCAATGAGTCGGTGTCCGCGGAGGCGCGTCTGAGCCGCATGCATTTCCATGATAACCAGAGGAAGGTGGACTACGTGCTGGCCTACCACTACCGGAAGCGCGGGGCGCACCCTGGCCACGGCTCCCTTGGCCACGTGCTGGCTGTCGTCTCCAATGGGGAGACGGGCAAGGACCCCCGTGCCGGGGGCCCCAGCGACATTGAGCTGGGGCCGCTCGATGCCCTGGAGGAGGAGAGGAAGGAGCAGCGGGAGGAGTTTGAGCACAACCTGATTGCGGCCGGGCTGGAGCTGGAGAAGGACTTGGAGGTGAGGTGGGGCAGGCGGCAGGCGTGGCGGGGCGGAGTGGGGGTGACCTCCCTGCCATTCTGCAGGGAGCCATGGCTTTGTTCTCACAGGTGGCCAGTTTTCCTGGTGGTGAAGCTAGGAGCCGAGAGAGTCTCGGTACTGCTAGTGCCTCTGCCTGGGGGATTCGGGTTATGATGGGGAGTGGTGCCAATGTGCTCTGGGTCAGTTGTCCTAGCCAGAGATTGAGGACCTATCTTCTGGGTTCTCTCAGGCCTCATCCTCTGGCTCTCTCCATAATGGTCTCCTTAGGATGAAGACCCAGTGTGCCTGCTGGACTTTGGATAAAAATTCCTCTATGGGGATCTACTTCACTAAGGAATATTCTTGCCTTGGGACTGCCTATAGGAGCTGATTATTTGGGCCCTGAAATGGGACATACATTAGACATGTTTTTATCAACTTGTGAGCTATGTATAGCCACACCCCTGGTCAGTAGCCAGCCGAGGGGCATCCTTGAAATCTGATTATCCAGATATCCACCCATCCTCCCATCCTCCCATCCTCCCATCCATCCATCCGTCCATCCATCCATGCATCCATCTAGCTACCCATCTATCCTTCCATCCATTTATTCATTCATTCGCTCATCCATTCATTTCTCCGTACCACAGTGATCCTTTAAAAATGACCTGGCCCTCACCATCCCCTCTAAACTCATCTCCTTCCCTGCCCACCCTCCTGCACCCTGCTCCACCCCACTGGCCTTATCTGGGTTGTGGGTCACTGTCACCTCAGGGCCTTTGCACTGGTTGTCCCTTCCACCTTGGCACTCTTCCCCAGACCTGTGCATTCTCACTCCCTCACTTCATGCCTCGGTTCAAACGTTAACTCCTTCCACACATACTGTTACCTCCTTCCAGATCATTCTAAATTAAATATCTCCACCCTGTCACACTACCCATTCTCTGCTTGCTTTTCTTCATCACATTAAGCACTGCCACCTGAAACCACATGATAGATTTATTATCTGTGTCTCCCACTAGCTCCATGAAGGCAGGGATTTTGTTTGGTTTACTGCTGCCTGCCCAGCACCTAAGTCAGAATGTGGCACACAGTAGGTGCTTAGTAAGTGTTAGTTGAATAAATGAGCCTTGGGTTCCTCATTTGCAAACTAATAGATGCCTGACTGGATTGTAATGATGGGGTGTGTAAAACATCTAAGGCAATGCCTGGCACATAGTAGGCGCTCAACAAATACTCGTTATGATTATTTAAAAAGGTGCCATGCTGAGGGTTAAGGGAGCGTCCTTATCAGGGACCTGTTTTATTAGATTCACGTTAATGCTGTTCTCAAACTGGAAGGGCCCCCTAGAGGTCACTCGTCCATCCCCGTGTCCCCAGGCAGGATGGCATGTGCTCTGGCTCCCACCTTGTTGTGCTTACCTGTGCTTCTTATCCAGACCCTGAAAGCAGGAGACGCCCCTCCAGGGATAGGGGATCCTTGCTGTGGGAGTGCTGGTATCATTTTTGGAAACCCACAGCTCACTTGGTGCCTCCAGCTGGGGTCTGGTGGCAAGGTTTCTCCAAGGTAGCTTTCAGTGCCACGCAAGGAGCTCGTGGCACTTGATCCTGAGACGCTGCAGGTCCCACGTCTATCTCTGGGTCTCAGGGAGTGGGGGTGTGGACTTTTTTCGGCTGCTCAGTATTTGCCTTCCTCAAAGGGTGGGCTCTGGAATCCGACGACATGTGTTCAGTCCCAGTCTGCCTTCTTCCAGCCTCAGGACCTGGGGCAAGTTACATGACTCCTTTGAGCCTAAGCTTCCTTGTCTGTAAAATGGCAATAACAACACATTCTTCCCTGGGTTGTTATGAAGATGAAACAAGACAACCCATATACAGTACCTTAAACAGTAATACCGAGTATTACTGCTTTTGTTATTTTTTCAGGTTGCCAGATTTAGCAAACAGAAATACAGGATGAATAGGTAAATTTGAATTTCAGATCAACAACACATACTTTTTTTGTCATAAGTATGCCCATGCCATATTGGGGACATACTTATCCTAAAAAATTATTTGCTGCTGATCTGAAATTCAAATTGAACGCTCCCGGCGACTCTTACCACTGCTACTCGTCTCACTGCCCACCTCTGCTGCCCTCCAGTGTGTTTCATTTCAGTCGCTATTGGATTTTCTGGGCTTTGGCTGGGATCCAGGAGAGCCCTGGCCAGTGCTGGATGGGGTGTGTAGCGTGGCCTGGGTTGTCGTCCCTGTTCTACAGCCCCCAAATCTCCTCCCTCCCAGCCTCCAGCCCCTGGCTTCAAGGCCCCCTTCTCTCCCTTCCCTCTCGAGGGCATTGCGGGTTACGCCACCTCCACTGAGTCGCCTTAGGTCATCAGCCCCCATGACCGACTGTCTTGCGGTATCTCTCTCTCTCCCCTAAAAATTAATTATTGCTATTATTAATGCAGAGTTCTGGGACCTATGATGCAAAGAGTCGAGTTAATTATACTTCTCCATTCCGGGCGCGTTACTATCACTCGTCTGCAAAAGGACCTCCCTGTATTTACTCAATAGTCCCCTTAATTACCCTATACACGCCCCGCCAACCATCCTAATGTTTGTTTCTGGAAAATGTATAGTGGAGTTTTGGGCATTTTTTCTTTCATTTTTAAAATAGACTTTATTTTTTAGTACAGTTTAGATTTACAGAAAAATTGAGAGGGTAGTACAGAGTTCCCGCCTCCCTGTGGCCAGTTTCCCCTGTTGTTAACAGCTTACATTAGCATGGTGCATTTGTTACAGTTAATGAGCCAGTGCTGATACATCATCACGCTAACTAAAGTCCATCTTTTATTCAGCTTTCCATAGTTCTTACTTACAGTCCTTTTTTTGTTCCAGGATCCCATATTACACTTATTGTCGTGTCTCCTTGGACTTCCTCTCGGCTGACAGTTACTCAGAGCTGTCTGCATTTTGAATTTGCAGGAAAGGCACTGCATTTGATAGTCCATTTGGACTCCTCCTTTTTACTCTCAGCACCTTTCATGTCCTGCATGTGCACCTTACCCATTATTCCTAATGCAAGAGCAGTGAGCAGCTGCCACAGTTCACCTGCCACTCCCCTAGTAAAAATGGGTAATGGTACAGGACACTCTGATGCCAACCCTGTGCCACCCAAACAAGGTAGAGAATGCCTTGCCATGCCTTCCTGGGCTAACAGGCCACAATCTTCTCTGTCTCCCCCACCGCCCTCTCCGCCTTGCCATGTAGGTGCTAAATGCGGGTTTAGAGCCCGCTCAGGCTGCCCTCTCCTTGGGCCTGCTGGGGTCTCACCTACTCTCCTGGGTGTCAGGACAGCGGCCCCACTGCTGGGCTGGCCCCACCCTTCTGGGCTGAGCTGCCTTTTAGGCTGTGGTTTCGCTTTGACTTTAAGACAAATGGAGAGGAAATGGGTTTCTATCAGAGACCTATTAAAAATGCTATGCTTAGCCTGACAGATCAAAAGAACTTTGCATCCACCAAATGAATTGATTAACTATCTTTAGAATTCATCTGCATTCCCAGTTGATAGCTGGACCTGCTTTTGACAGGGTTATAATTGGTTCATTCTTTGAGTTTGGTGTTCTACTTTTTCCTTGTATTGACATTGCCCGTGTTCGTGTTTTAAAGCCAGCTCAGTCCTACTCAGATGACGATACCATGGTGTGCCTGTACATTCTCTTACATTTGGGCACTTGATTAGAATTTCAGTTAAAGCCATCGTGGAGATGCTAGCAGGTGGCAGAGGCCCTGCACCCTCACTGCCACTTCCTGTCAATGAGTACCTTCTGTTTGGAGACGGTGCGTGGCTTCCAAATGGTGTCGTTGAGCAGTTGAGGCCCACCCAGCCCTGAGCCTCCAGAGGTAGTTCCCGCTTGTCCTGATGGGACGTAGAGCGAGTTAGCTGCACGAGGCCTGCTGGGACACATCTCTCGTGTCCCCTGTTCACCTCCTCCCTCCCCCCACTTTCTCCTAAACCTCCTGCCATGACCAAAAGAGCCAGCAGTTCAGAGGCAGAGACTCAGGTGCCCGATCCCCCCTGGGGTGCCTCTTGGGGGGAGGGGGACTCCCAGGCCAGTGCACTGGGTGGGCCTAGTGGGTGTACATGACTTGGCTTAAAGAACTTGCCCTACCTGTAGGCCCTGAACCCCAGGGGGCCATAGCTCAGACTTCATCTTCGTGGGCAGCTAGATCTGCCAGGCGGGGAACGCAGGAGAGGGCCTGGTCAGGGAGCTGCTCCCCTGGGATTAGGGCACCAGACACCTGGCTGCAGAAGCTGGCTTTAGGCAGGGTGGTCTGGCATCCCCAGCAGCTCCATGGGCTGTTTTTGGCACAGTCGGGCATGGAAAAGGCAGGGGGCCAGCAGGGGAGCCCCAGAGGCCTGCAGTTCCATTCAGGAGGCAGCGCTCTCCTCTCTGACCCGGTGAACCTAGGAATGACCAAAACCTTTCTCTTTCTGCTGAGGAGACCCCCTCACCCCAAGCTATAGGATGCCTCAGACACCTGACTCCTCACCCTACAAGAAGAGCCTGGAAGTGTGACATCTCCCCCTGCCTTACTGATGGAGGCTGAGGAATAGACTAGGGGCATCTGGGGCGTGTGGCATCGTGACATCTAAATAGCGGTTTGTGTAGGGCCCCTTCAGGGCGAGGTTGAGGTCCGGGAAAGTCAGAATGTCTCCACGTACTTAGAACCAGAGACCACTGTTGCCTGCCTTTTGCCCCACTTGCTTTCAGGAAGAGTTTTTATACATCTGATTAAATAGCCGTCAGGACCCTCTGTTCTCCTAGGCCTTTGGGGTTGGGGTGGCGGTGGTCTCAGAAGGGGGGAGGTGACTTTGGGAAAGTCTTCTATCTTTAGAGGTTGATTTAGGTCGTGTTTGGTTTAAAGGAAGGAAACCAGCTTTACCGAGTGCCTTCTGCATGCGCACACGTGCCGTGTGGTTTCAACTCGCCTTCCCTCATTTAGTCCTCGGGAACCTGCAGCGAGGGGTGTGCTAGCCCCGTCTTTCAAGGAGATGAGGAAGCAGGTTCAGAGAGGATAAGGGACTCCGTCAAGGGAGCATTGCTAAGTGACCCAGCCAGGATTTGAACCCAGTTTGAGGTTAGACCTTGCGAGGTCTTTGTTGTGCCAGGGAGAAGTGCTGAGCACTTTATGGTAGTTTCCAGGGCCTCCCTCTCCAGAATTCACAGAGGGTTTCTGCAAGGTCTGCGTTATTTTTCCACAGGGGGGCTAAGGAGGTAGCTTGTGAGGTAGCTGGGGCATGTGGGTGCCAGAGCAGTGAGCCCTGCTAGGGGTCCCAGCCTCGGGCTTTCTGCTGTCCCCGGAAGATGCTCTGTCTTCTCTGAAGCCCCAGGCCAGCCCCGGGCGGCCACTTCTCATTATGCGGGGTCAGTCCACAGCCCCACAGCTTAAACACCTTAGACTGGCCTCCCTCTTCCTCTGTCTTACCTTACAGGGCTCATCTGAACTAGCTTCTCCTCTTCCAGTTCTCGAATCCTGCTTTGGCTTCGTTTTGCTGGGAAAACTAGGACTTAGAGTCCTTAGGAAAACCCTGCTGTCTGCTTTCTAGGGTGGCAGTGTCCCGGGGAAGTCTTCTTGTCCATTGCTCTGTCTCGGGCCTTGCTGGAGGGCAGGATGTTGGGGGCCAAGGGAATGGTGCCTTTCTATGGGATTGTGGGTCCCCAGGCTCCGACTGGCTCCGTTATAAATTTAGGGGCTTTGTGTTCTTAGGAGGGGTGGCGGCTGAAGGCAGGGAGTGCGCTATGTGGACCTTAATGATGCCTTGTCGTGCTGTTTGTTGGTGGTGGCTGCTAAGCTCTCAGTGCCCTGCAGTCACCCTGCTGCTGACTTGCACTAATGACTGGGGAAAATGTGATGATTTCCCCCTGGCCTTGAACGTGTTCCTGTCCCACTCGCCCCACCCCGAAGCAGCCTTGGGCTTCTCACTTGCCTCTCTTGCCTATAGGGATCTTCAGGGAGCATAACAAAGACAGCCCCGGCAGCCCCTGCCCCTGGGACTCAGCCAGCACAGCAGAGCCCTGGCAGGGCTGGCTGTGCTCTCAGGGGGCGGCCTCTGGGCGTCCTGGGGCTGGGGAGACAGCAGCTGCGGGGAAGCCAAGCCCGTACACCAGGAAAGAGCGATTTCCAAAGGTGTATAATTAAGACGTTACCATTCACTATTTCCTCATGAAGCTCACGGCAGCCCCGCTGAGGGAGGGGAGCAGCTCGTGCCCCCTTCTTAGACTAGGAAGTGGAGTTGCAGGAAGACAAAGCCCCTCGTCAAGCTGGTGTCAGGGCTGTGACTTGGAACCAGGTCTCCTAACTCCTGCTCCCCGTTCTCTTAAAATTATTCTCCAAGGGAAGCATTTGGTGCGCAGGTCACTCGGCTGTGAAGGCAAACATTGCCTAGCTTATGAAAGAAATTGGGCAGGGGGTCTCGTGAAAGCAGGCTGAGAGCTTAAATAGGGAAGCCGGGAAGCCAGAGTGTGGCTCTTTGCCGAGTCCTTTATGTCTGGGTCATTCGTTAATCAACAAGGGGCTCCGGGGGTCTCTAGGATTCCTCGTCAGGGGCTGGAGGGAGGTCTCCTGGGCTTTTTGTGCATCTTCTCACCCTACAGTCCCAGAGGTCAAGGGCCAGCCAATGCTGGGGTTGGCCTTGCTAAGGGCTTCCATCTTAGCTGGCTGGTGTTTCCCTGGTTTTCCCTACTGTTACCAGGTGCTACATGGTGTTCGAGGAAATGGGATCATAGGATGTGGGAGCTGGAAGGGACCTGGAGATCATTTCTTTCAATTCCAGCAGGGAGTGGGAGCTCAAGTCCAGCAGGGATTTGACTTGCACAAGGTTACACTGCTAGTTCATACCTTAAACAAATTAAATATTGATTATATGGAGTCTACGCCAGCAATATATCGAGGTTCAGCCTTCTGTTAGGTCTGTCTTCCTTGTAGAGTTCTGACTTGACAATATGCAGTGCTGGCTGTTAATGGTTTTGACTAGCACTCCTGCTTCCCAGTGCCATTTACATCAATCTCTTTATTTGGAGGAGGGAGACCCAGGGCACAGCTGGTTTCTGTCCTGCGGAACGTTCCTCTTCATGGCATTGCCGGATGTTTTGGGCTCTGAGACAAACCTCGAGAGAGAGGGCCCTTCTCCATCTGTCATCTGGCAAATTCAGGGTCCTTGTTAGCCAGCGGCCACTTGGGCAGCCACTACATCTGAAGGGATTCTCTAAAGAGAAGCAGGTGGCAGGGGGGGCCTGCCAGGCTCTGTCTCTGGCTCCTCTTCTGCCTCTCTGAAAGCAGACATTTAATGAGCACCTACTAGGGGGCCAGGACCTGGGCTGGGAGCTGACGACATAGAGGTACCTAAGACATGGTCCCTGCCTGCAAGGACCTCGTGGTCTATTAGCGGAAGCAGAGCTAACCACAGAGACTCCAAAAGTGCAGCGACGAGTTGTGAGGAACGCAGGGCGCGTGACTGAGGGGCCGGGAGAAGCCTTGCCTCTGCCTTGGCGCCTCCCTCTCCCTGCCCCCTCCAGAGGCGCAGGGGTCCCAGCAGAACTGAGTGGACTGTGTCCCCTACCCTTATCAGAAGCCCAGGAAGGATTCAGCCTCCGCAAGCTGAGATGCTGGGGGTACTACGAGCTTCGCAGGTTTAGTTGAAGTGGGTGCTGTGTGCGGCATTCGAGGTCTGGAGCCAGACCTGGTGGTTGTATCTGGTCACAGTGGTTCTTGGGACCGCTTTGGTCTTGGGTGTCCCCTTCTCTTTTTTTTCCCCCACATACTGGGAGAATATATTTGCACATCATATAACAGATAAAGGACTTGTATTCAGAATACATACAGAACTCTCAAATAAAAAGAAAATAGCCAAAATGATTTGATGGCATTTCACCAAGAAGATCAACAGATGACAAATAAAGGGATAAGATGTTCAACATATTTAGTCATTAGAGACAACTAGTTACCAACATATGCATATTAGAGAATCTAAAATTGAAGAGGTTGATCCTGCCAAGTTTCGGTGTGGCTGTGGTGGAGGAACTTCACTGTCCCACACTGCTGATGGACATGTACAATGGCACAGCCACCTGTGAAAAGTCTGACAGGTTAAACTTTAATCTACCATGTGATCCATCCATTCCACTCCTCAGTATTTACCTCCATACTAAGGAAAGCATGCGCAGTAGAAAGACGTGAAGATGGATGCTCGTGGTAGCATTGTGTATAATAGCCAGAAATAGAAACAACTCAGCAGGTGAATAAACACATGTACTGTGATAGATCCATGAAATGATATACGAGTCAGTAACAAAAAGAATGAAATAATATTACATTCTACAACATGGCTGGATCTCAAATAATTATGCTGACTGAAAGAAGCCAGACCCCCACCCCCCAAAAAAAGTACATGCTTGATTCCATTGATGTAAACTTCTAGAAAATGCAAACTAATCTAGAGTGAAAGAAAGCAGGTAAATGATTGCCGAGGGACAGGAGAGGGGGTGGTGGAGATAGGTAGAAATGAGGGATTACATGGTGGCTCAAGGAAACTTTTGCAAGTGATGCATATGATATATTTATGATCTTGATTGTGCTTACGGTTTCATAGTTTTAAACAAATGCCAAATATCATCAAATTCACACTAGAAATATTTGCAATTTATTGTATGGCAACTTCATCTCAATATAGCTAATTTTAAAAATCCACAATTTATTAATACCTGGATGTCTCACTTAGAAAGCAGGATACTTCCATAGTGTCCCCTTCTCTTGACTGCAGACAGGGTCTACCCCTGGCCAGCTTTTTTGGGGGGTCATACCTGATGATCCCTGGGGTCATGTGGCAGCATCAGGAACTCTTGAACCTTGGGGACTTTGTGGATAGAATTCAGGAGTAGAATTAATAAACTCGGGTGGGAGAAAATTGCGTCTTCATCTTCACTAACATTAAACAGAAATCTAGCATCCACGTCAATTAAGAATATAGGCA
>JAQZBX010083447.1:0-13385 GCA_029593785.1 Cabassous unicinctus
TACCTAGGTACTTCTGAGAGCAGGAAAGGACAGATGTAATCCACTTGTCATTGTGCAACTAGAGTTTGTACATAGCCAATATGTACCATCCAGTGAGGAAATTGTTTCAGTCATCAGCATGAGCATGATAGATACTCATGGGTAGTGTCCTCAAATTGCTGGTGAATAACAGGCAGCTGGAACTGCTGAGATAGGTGCCACAGGGTCTGGTAGCCATTATGTCCACTTTTCCTGTGAAGCCACTCTGCTACTTCTTGGGTCTCAATGGTATGGTTCTGGATATTTATAAGAGCATTTGCCTCAACATTCCTGAGAAAGGTGTTAAAGGAGTGAGCAGGGACATGATAGTTACCTGTCACTGCTGGCAGATGTCCCAGATATCCTTCCACAGGTCATTCCCCCACTGTGGGCAGCCCTTGAATGTTCATTGTTCCTGTCTTGTTTCTAGTATCTTCAATCCACCCCTGGATAGGGATGGCAGTCTTCAAAATGACCTGGCCTATTGGGTTAGGTCGTCTAGTTGCAACAGGGCATAGTATGCTACACATAGTTGCTTTTCTAAGGGGTTATATGATAATGTGCCCCTTTTGCACTATTGTGACCAAAACCCAAGATGTACTTGTTTAGAATGTTGCCTTTGCCACAAACCCTACCCAAAGTCAATATCAGTGCTGACCACATCTAATTCACAGCCTGTGCTGTTGCACTCTTTGCTTCTTTAAAGGCAGCCTGCAGGGAGTCCTCCCATTCCCATGTATGACCTTTCCTGATTAACACCTACAAAGACTTTAGTATATTAGCTAAATGAAGGATGAATGGTCTCCAGTCCCCTCACAGCCCCAGAAAAGCCATCAATTGTGTTGTAGTTTGTGATGATGGAAAACATTGTACTTTAATGATTACAGCAGATGGTATAATTTTTGTCTTACTCAACCAAACAACACTTAAGAATTTGCCAGAGCAGCCAGGACCTTGCAGCTGGTCCCAAATGATTGCCCATCCCTGGCTTTCAAGAAGAGTCACTATGGTTTCTGATGCTTCTTAATTCTGAAAGAGAATCACTGGTTAAATAATATTATCAATATAATGTAAGAGGGTTGCAGCCACAGGTTTCTTCAGTCAGATCCTTTGTCATGAGGCCATGACAGATGGTTGTGTTAAGCATATAGACAAGGAGAAGCATTGTAAAAGTTCATTATTGGCCTTCCCACATGAAGTTCAAAGTAGGCTGGCATGGCTTGTTTAATGAGATACTAAAGAAAGCATTAGCAAGATCCAAAACAAAGTGATAGTGACATAACTGGTTATTAATTTTTTGCAATAAACCAGCAATGTTTGGGATTGCTGCATACAAGAGTGGTGTTACTTATATCTAATTTGTGATAATTCACTCTTATGCACCACCCTGTGGTAGCCCACAATGGCCAAAGGAATGCTTCATGAGTGGAGGTGGGACAAATAAGATGAATAGGAACCAAAGCAACTGCCTCTGAATTCCCAGGTGGAGAAGTTTGATTCTGTGACATATAACAACTTTAAATAATTAAATATTTAAATTTATAATATTTAAGTTATTTAATTATTTAATTATGGTTTAAATAATTAAACCATAATTAACAACATTATTCAGTTACTTAATATTATGCAGAAAGTATTGTGACTTTTCCAAGAATTTTATACAATCTTTATTTATTTATATGAATATTTTACCCATACAAGTTTGATTAATAGAAGGTTAGAAAATTCATTTTAATTTTATAACACTTTCTAAACACTTTCCATTCAACTTATAACATTAAATGAACTTAACTATTTTATTTCTTCACTTTTTTGAAGGTGAAAGAACAAATATTTTACAATAGTTTGAAATTAAGGATACCTTCTAGGGTTTGACTTTGAGAATGCAAAATGTTAAAAGTTGTTAGATTTGAATATTATATTCTTTTAAAAGTATTTTTTCTTAAACCACCAATGACATGATAAGGTTAAATTACAAGAAGCTATTTTGATAAAACAGACTTTCTGTTTTGTATATTAATTATTCAGGAGAAAAAGGCTTTATAAACTTTTACTGAAACAGCCTAATGATTTAAGAAAATTTGTCACTATAGAGAGTGAGAATTGTATTTTATTTTTGCATCAGCACACTATGTGATAGTAAGGCTTTTAAAACTTTGTAGATAGACCCATCAAATATTTCTTAATTTGGCCACAAAAATTCCTTTTCCATGAACCTTCTGCACTTTCTGTATCCATTAAATTTTTTATCCCACATTTTCTTCTTTCTCAATAACCAGTTGTATTATTCAGCCAAAGAGGTGCTGATGCAAAATACCAAAAATCAGTTGGTTTCTATAAAGGGTATTTATTTGGTGTAGAAGTTTACAGTTACCAGGCCATAAAGTGTAAGTTACTTCCCTATCCAAACTTTATTGCCATGTGTTGGAGCAAGATGGCTGCTGATGTCTGCCAGGATTCAGGCTTCCTAAGTTCCTGTCTTCCTGGGGTACATTTCTTTCCCAACTCAACTCCTCTCTCTTCTCCACAAGGTCAGATGTAGACTATGAGGCTCTCTAAGCTTTGCCTCTCTGCACAAGGTGAGCTGTAGAGTACCAGGTGACTGGCTCTGTCTCTCTCTCACCAGGGTTCTATTCTCTCAAGGCTCAGCTGCTCTGCTCCTCTGTGTGCTTACTTCCTGGTCTCAAGCTCAAAACTCCCACTGTCTTCTCTGCCACGTGGTTTTCTCCGTAAGTACCCACCCACCAAGGGGGTGGGGATATAACCCTGTACAATGTGGCCCAATCAAAGCCCTAATCATAATTTAATCATGCTCAGAGCAACAGTCCAGTTTACAAACATAATCCAATATCTATTTTTGCAGTTCATAAACAATGCCAAACTTCTACATTCCACTCTCTGAATTCTAAAAAGATATTACAATATTCAAAAAACTTTATTTCTATAGCAATACTAAATACAAAATCACATTGCAATCAGGATAAAGAAATACATTTTGTCTTGGGGCTAAGTCCTGTCTGGCTGTAGACCTCTGAAACTTATGAAATCATTTATCTGCTACCAATACACAAATGGACAGACAAAGGATAAACACTTTCATTACCATAAGGAGAAATTGGGGGGGAAATATGAGTCATGGGTCCTCTACAGTTCAGTAAACCTGCATGGCACCTTTCATTCAATGTCAAATTCTGAGAGTCATTCTTAAGATGATGGTTTCTCCTCCTTGGAGCCATATGTGGACTCACCCTTTCCACAGGCTTGCCCAAAGACCATTTTCTTGGTTCTACCCTCATCAAGCACCTGGGTGTTGACCAAGCTCTAGAACTCACCTTCTAACAGCACTGGAGTGATTTCCACACTTTACTTAATCTTTGGATTAGAGTTTAACCCCCTTAGTAGAGTGACATGAAGACATTCTCCCTAACCTTTGGCATACAAGCTCAACCCTCTCAAAGCAATGAGTTGACCACCTGGTCTTCCCTAATCCATGGGGTATAGATCCACCCTTCTCAGATCTATGGAGTGCTGAGTTTAACTATGCTAATCCTTGAGGAATGTGCTCCACCCTCTCTTTACCCTGGGGTGGCAAATCTCTCTTTGAACATTGGGCAGAAGAATCCACCCTCTTCAACTGCTGGGGCAAACCCACCTTCTCTGTACACATGGATGGGGTTCCTCTCTTGGCCCAAGGCAATGTCTTAATTCCAGATCTCAGCTTCCATGATTTTCCTCTTAAAGTCATTTCCCCTTCAATCTCTCCATGTCTCTTCTATACCATGTTGACAGTGATTTTGTTCATACATCTCTCTCAAAAATTTAGTTGGTTTAGCATGCAGGAAGCAGGACTACAAGCCACCAGACAGCAGGACTTTCCACAAGTTTTTCCTGGACAAATGCATTTTAAAACTGATTTACAAGTTCCATGTTTAGTCAATTCTTCAAATGGGGCACTACTGTCTGGGACCTTAGTTTCCAGAGGCTTGGAATTTTCGGAATCAATTTCTGTTTTCTTTGTGCCCAACAGTTCATTCCTCAGCTTATCTCTTTCATCTAGTATTTTGCTATAAGCTACAAGTAGATGCCAAGCTGCATTCTCCATGTTTACTTTGGAAAGCTCTTCACCTAAATGCCCAGTCTCACCATTTTCAAATTCTGCCTTCCATAAAATATCAGGTGTCAATCTTGCTAGGTTCTCTACAACTTTAAAACATGGATTGCCTTTCCTCCACTTTCTAATAGCTTCATCATTTATTTCTAAGGCATCATAAAAAATCTCTTTGGAGTCCATATTACTATCAACGCTTTCATCAAAACACTGTTGGGCTTTTCTACCAAGCATCTCACAATTCATCCAAAAAATACCCCTTACCCATTTAAAAAACTGTTCCAGCATTTTGGTAATTGCAAAAGCATGGCCTTACTCTTTGGTACCAAATTTTGTATTAGTCAGCAAAAAGGAATGCTGATGCAAAATACCAGAAATCAGCTTGTTTTTATGAAGCGTATTTATTTGGGGTAGATGCTTAGAGTTACCAAGCCTTAAAACATGGTACTTCCTTCACCAAATCTATTGCCATGTGTTGGAGCAATATGGCTGCTGATGTCTGCCAGGGTTCAGGCTTCATGGCTCCTCTCTTACCAGGGCTCATTTCTCCCTGGGCTCAGCTCCCCCTGTTTTCTCCACAAGGTCAGCTTTAGACTATGAGGCTCTCTAGGCTTAACTCTACACAAGGTCAGCTGTAAACTATCAGGTGACTGGCTCTGTCTCTCTCTCCCTAGGGCTTTATTCTCTCCTGGCTCAGCTGCTCTGCTCCAATATGTGCTTACTTCCCAGGCTCCAGTTGTTCAAACTCCCACTCTCTTCTCTGCTGCATGGTTTTCTCTGTGAGTGCCTGCCCCCTACTGACTTGGCCCAATCAAAGCCCTAATCATAATTTAATCATGCCCAGAGGAATAGTCCAGTTTACAAACATAATCCAATATCTATTTTTGTAATTCATAAACAATGACAAACTGCTACCCCAGGCATTTTCTTGGGATAAAATTACTTTCTTTTATCTTAATAATAAAAACACTTTCCATAACTTACATACTTAAGTTACCAAAATTATGTGGAAAATATCTCCAAGCAAACCCCTTACAATATACAGTTACAATTAACAATAAACAAACGTCAGAATAATGATTCAGTTTGGTTATATGCAAACATAACTACTCTTCATTTCAAATACCTAGGAGCATGCAATACTAGAAACAGTTTTTTGGAGGAAAGTTCCAGGAGAGGTTGGTTGCTGGTTGTTATCAGGACTAAGCCATGATTTATTTGCAAGCTTACAAAAGCAGCAAGCATTCTTCTATTAATTTTCTTTTCTTTTCTCTCTTTTTTACTTTCATAAAGTTGTTCAGTTAAAAATTTACTATACTTTAACAGCACCAATTTTAATGTGTCTATCCAGATCTAATTAAACATAATATGGAAACAAAACAGAGAACATTAATGTTGCTAATTTTCCCACTTCCCTAGCAGCTAAACAAATCATTTTTCTTTCTTATATACTTGCTCAGAGGAATCTCTCACTAAGGCAGAAGTGGGAGTATGTAAATTCCTTTCTAGCTTATACTCTTCTTCTAAGCAGTGGATTTCTTTGTTTTTCTTCAGACAACCTGCTGTAGCTGACCATACCACCTGTAGCAACAGCCAGCCAACTGCTCTGACAGTATGATTACTATCTTTACTTAACTTCCTAATCTTTTGTTCTTGCAGTCTGTGCTGTACTTCCATCAGCATTTTGGGGGTGTTGTCATACTCACACAGAGTTTCATAACAGTCAAGCAAGTGGTCAACCCCATATTCTCTTGGCAGTCCCCACTCATCTGATTCCCACTTGTCCAAGAGGGTAGCCACTCCTCCCCACATGGATGTTATAGGATAAGTCAAGATTACCCCAGTGGATTCTCCCTTTCCTGAGTTTATGTCCACAGCTGCCAGTGGTCTTTTGTTCTCCTGGCTGGCTCACCAATTGTTTCAACCCAACTTTGAAGGGTACAGGTTGGGGCAGCTGTAAGACCAAAGAATGCATCAGACAAATAATTAGACATTAGCTTTATTTGGACTTATAAAAAAGACCTCAATGGTGACCGGATGAAGAATGAAGTTAGTGCTTCACAAATAAGCAAGAAAAGGAGGGGAAATATAAGGGATCTTAAGACAAAAATATTCCATAGGGTTTGGGAACAGAGTTTCTACAAAAGTTACATTAGGTGCACAAACCAGGGATTTGGGAATGTTATCACAGGATGGGAGTATATACCCTTCTGAGGATTAAAGTTTGTAGGACCATTTGTACACCCTTTCCTTCTGGGAAGTCTGTTACTTTTTAACTAGTGAACTTCCAGGTTACACCAGGTGGCTACACATTTCAGGATGCATTTTATTTAATGGGGTGTCATTCTGGTCTCTGGGCTCCTACATATATATAATGGTTTGAAAATGTGAGGTGATGGTAGCCCAGAGATATGAGTACAATTAACAGTGGAGAAGTATGTGTCAACATGGTAGAAATGGGAATTTGTGGTCATATATTTTGCTAGAAGGAAAGCTAGAGAATATAATGGGGGATTGTATAACAAAGTGAAATCTGTGGTGGGCAAAGATTGTGGCTTATGGTACAGATAGAATTTTCTTTTAAGATCTATAACAAAGGTATATTACCAGTACAGGATGTTGACTGGGATCATATATGGCAAAAATGCACCAAAAGTGTCCTTCAATGGGATATAAATGTATCCTTGTTGCTATAGGTATGTTTTCCGTATAAATAAAGGCCCACATGATAGCTAACAAAATATTAAACTTCCCTCCTGGGGAACTCATTCTACTTTCCCAAATAAGATTGCAGAAAACTCTGGAAGATATAAGCCTTTCCTAATAAAAGAAAACAGGCCAATAACAGGCCAATAAGCCCAGCTTTCAATTTTAATGCTTGTACTTATAAATCTTATTCTCATAATAATGAAATTAAGCTTAAATGTAATTAATGCTTAAGAGTTATGCCCTGAAAACCTCCTTGTTCCTCAAGTGTGGCCTCTCACAAAGCCGAACTCTAAATATGATCTCAATATCTTCTCCCCAATATGAGACATGAATCAATGGGATAATCCTCCCTTGTACCAAGCATTAATCAGTGATGTATTTGGAAAAGTGGGGAATATCTAATAAGTAGAGTTTTTATGGCTAAGAGATTTAAAATTGAGTTGGGAGGTCATTTGGAGGTTACACATACACAGGTCTCAGGCATATTTCACAAACTGCCACAGTAAACAAAGCCTCAAAAAAAGTGCTCTTGAGAGTTATAAGGATGTCCAGACATATAGGATCATAGCATCTGCAAATAAGGAAACCTTTCCTTATTCCTTCCAATTTGGATGCCTGGATGAGGCACAGGTGGCTTCTGTATTCTGTTTCATTGTCATTTCAAAGCTAAATTAACTGATCTATTGTTTGAGGAAAAAAGAGATGAAAAATGTACCCCTGAGAATCATACATAGAAAAATATTTCCTGTAGTAATCTATTCATGTTCCATTTAAAACAAACCCAAATGACTTTAGCAATTCAGGTACTCCAGTAATTGGGAAAAAATATAGTAACATCAAACGGCATAACGGAAACTAATTGGGAGATGAATTACAAATTTTTGTTGGGATTTGAACACTAAATAATGGTTTAAAGAGGTCATTTAGCACATCAATATTCGGAGCATAAACATATGGAAGTAAGCAAAGAGGCATATAAGTAATGCCTGAAATTTATGCCACATCAACCGTATTTGAGCACACTTCACAATGCATTCTGTGAAAAATGTTAAATTGATGCTGGTATAGTGACATGTTCCGTTTTCTTAGATATTGGCAGATTGAGAGCAGAACATTAATGATTAAGATATGAGGACTCCTAAGTTTTTCTAACACAATAAATAGCAGCTATTAGCCTGAGATAAAGCAAGAAAGACCATAGAAATAACAAAATTTAGTATATGGATAATCCTGTCTAAAAACATTTGGTCATTTCATTTGAGGTGCAAGCGCTAAAGGAATCCTTGAGTAATATTAATAACATGGAGTCATATAGCTATGATAGTTAAAGTTTTTAATCATATATCTGTAATTAGACATGATTTTGATTTTAAGTTACATAGAAAAGCGTATCAGTTTTTCAATGTAGAGTATGTTCTCCATTAAAAATAGCAGTATAATATCTGAATACCTATAATGTGACACTCTAACTTCAAAGTCTTGATAAACAAATTAAACAAATGTTTTTGGGTGTGTGTATGTGTAGATAAAAGATCACTAGCTGCAAAATAATTACTGAATCAATTTGGAGGTGTATATAGAGATGTTCATGTCTCTAAATCAAGCACAAGACCATTGTTAATAATGAATCTATCATATTAAAATGAGATTTTTTCCATGAAGAGAGAATTGAAGGGCTGAATAATTATTCTTTAATGTAAACCCAGATGAATGAACTTCCTGAGAAATTACATGTGATCATTAGAAAGGTTGTATCTCTCAGTACTACTTTATTGTGCATGAAGCATTCAGTAATAATCAAAGGAACCAAAGGATGAGTCTGGACATCACATTTGAAATATATATTGCAAGGAATCAAAGATCAATTTTATGAAGCATTTTAAATAGTAAAATATGTGCATGTGTCTGGGCTAGTGTATGTATATTCATCTTTCTCAAAGAAGACTTTAAACTCCTTGAGAGAATAATTTGTTTATTCATAATGGCATTCTTCAGAGACTTTAGCTGTGAAATACATAATGCATATAGAATTACATATTTCAACTATTTCATGTCAGTAAGAGCTCACAAGATTTGTCATTTGGGTCTTGTTTATTTAATGCAAAATTATATCTTCAAGTTCATGCATGAAGTATACTATTTCAGAACTTATAATGGTTGAGTAATATTCCATTCTGTGCATATTTTGCATATTGTTTATTCATTCATCTGATGATGGACATTTTGGTTGCTCCCATCTTTTGACAATTGTGAATAATACTGTTATGAATATTGGTATGCAAATATCTGTTTGAGCCTTCATTTCAATTATATAGGGTGTATATATAGAAATGGGATTGCTGGTTTATATGATAATTCTATATTTATCATTCTGAGGAAACTGTGAACTGTATCCACAGTGGCTGAAACATTTTACATTGCCACCATCAAAGAATAAGTTTTAACATTTATCCACATCCTCTCTAACACTTGTTATTTTCTATTCTTCATAGCAGGCATTCTAGTGGGTATGAAATTGTATCTCATTGTACTTTTGATTTGCAATTGCTTATTGGCCAATTATATATCTTCTTTGGAGAAATATCTATTCAAATTTTGCCCGTTATTTAATTGGGTTGTTTGTCATTTTGTTCTTGAGTTAAAGGTTTTCGTTTTATAGACTGTGTAATAAACCCTCATTAAATATATAATTTCCAAAATATTTCCTCCCATAGGTATTTGTTTTCACTTTTATGATAAAGTATTTTTTTTCCCTTGTGGTTTGCGTTTTATTTCTTTTGTGAGAAATAGTTACCTAGCCAGAAATCATGATGAGATTATCTATTGTTAGAGGCTAAAGCCATTCTAATTTTACCTTTCATGGTTAGTTCTTTAATCTATATAATTTTTATATAAGGAAAGCAGCAGTGAATTTTTTTTTTACTCTTTTATATATATATATATATATATTTAAAAGATGCTTAGATGACATAAATGTTACACAAAAGTTACAGGGATTCCCATGTTCCCCACCTCCCACACCTCCCATAACATCCCACATAAACATCTTTCATTAGTGTGGCACATCACCTGCAATGGAAATACACATCCTAGGGCTTTGCCACTAAGCATGGACCATAGTTCACATTGTAGACCACACTCTCTCCCACAGAATTCTGCATGGTATATGCTGATGTAAAATGGCCTATATCTGTCATTGTAATGTCCCTCAGGATAATTCCCAAGTCCTGAGAAAGCCCCTGTATTACAAACTGCTTTTCTCTTCCCTGCCCCGAAAGTGGCTAGTGGCCACTGGCTCCACTTCACTGTTATAATTTCTTCCATTGCTTTAATCACAATATGTCTACAACAGAATACCATTAAGTCCACTCTAGTCCATCGCTCTCCCCCAGTCCTGAGGAGTCTGGGATGGTGATGTCCACTCCACCTCCAAGTGAGAGTGGACTTATATCCCATGGATACATGGATGGGATTATCCTGCCTGCAGTTACAGGCTCTCTCCATTCCCTGGGATGGCCGTAGTCCATCATCATCTCCTCACCAGGTGACTTGGGTGAGTCCATTGAGCTGTAGAGTAGGAGTTGCAGCTCCACCAAGATTCCAGGCACAGCTGGCACAAGTTGGCCTTTTTTAAATAAATTCCATTTATCTATTTTTGTTGTTGCTGCTGTACTTTTGGTGTAAATTGTAAAAAACCTTTACCAAACACAAGATCTTGAAGAAGTTTCCCTAGGTTTCCCACTAGGAGTTTGTGTTCGTTTCCTGGTAGCTGAAGCAAATACCATAATTGGAGTAAGTTTAAACAATGAAAGTTTATTAACTCATGGATTTGAGACTGGCAGAAGTCCAACTTTGAGAAGCCAGCAAGGTAATTCTTTCTTCCTTAATAATGTGGTGTTCTTGGCCTGGAAGGCAATGAATCTTTTTTTTTTTTCTCCTAAAGAATGACTTTATTATGCTTTAATTAGGAAATATAATAGATGCAAAATCATATAAACGAATGGGTCCTTACATCACACTGAAAAGGAATTTATAAACTGCAATTAACACAAACTAATCTGGTTTAGCAATACCATTATTCTCAATTACGTGAGAACTAAAAAAAAAAAATAGTTTCTTGTTCCCACCACTGAGAGAAGCTTGCAGCACACTCTCTCTGTGGGTGCCTTCTGCCCTTCATGCTTCCAAAGCCATGGGAATTCTCTGTTGTCTGCATTGGGTGCCAGTCTAATGGTGGAAACTTCTTAAGAGAATTTCTTTGAAGGTTTAAAATAATACTTGCCAATATATATATTATATCAAACTAAGATTTGGGAATATATTCTTTTGTAAAATTCACATTTTATGGAGTTGGAACTGCATTGTGATTTCTCAATTTTCCAGAATATTTCATCTAATCCCACTTTTAACACTTTGAGGATCCTAGATTCTATGGTAATCTTCTCCTTTCTCAAGTAACTCATGTGTTGATAAATCTTTTATTAATCAGGACATATAGCATTGATCCAGTCTGTCTAGAAGCTAAGTATTAGTGGAAAAAAAGAGATTAATTTACCATGGGTTATTTAAATGGCATGATTTTTTAAGCTCAAGTATATATGCCAATGATTCTTGATTCTTGGCTATCTTCCTTAGCTTATTACCTTCATCTTCATCTTCATCTTCAAAGGCGTTATTGTAAATGGATTCACCAAGACCATGAATGGATTAAAATTAATTAATTAAATCCCCAACAGATTTTTTTTAGCTTTGCTTTATATATTTAGGTGTTTTCTCCATTTTGAGTTAATTTTTGTAGAAGGTGAAAGATAGGTGTCCACTCATTCTTTTGCATATAGTTATCTGGTTTTCCCAACACCATTTGTTGAAGAGACTAATTTTTTTCCCCATTGAGTGGATTTGGCAAACTTTTCAAAAGTCATTTTGACATAGACATGAGGGTTTGTTTACTTCTGAACTCCCAATTCATTTCCATTGGTCTATGTGTCTGACCTTGTGCCAATATCAAGATGTTTTGTTTACAGTAGCTTTGTAATAAGTTTTAAAATTTGGAAGTGTTAATGCTCCAAAATCCTTCTTTTTCAAGATGTTTTAATTATTTGGGGTTTACCTTCCATATAAATTTTTTGATTGGCTTTTCCATTTCTACAAAGATGGTTGTTGGAATCTGGGATTCCTTTGAATCCATAGTTCACTGACATCTTACAATATTAATTTTCTAATCTATGAATATGGAGCTATTGCAAGTAGTAGGGAGACTCTGTTAAGTTGACATTGACATTGAAAATCTCCATTATTCTCTCCGGCTAAATCCCCATTGTAACAAATTGTGAATAAATTGATGCTGATTTTTAATCTCCAAATAAACTTTTCTCTTTTTGATGAAGAGAATTTTATTTCCAAATATCATCAAATGTATAATATTTTGTAATTCCTTCACTGATACCATTAAAATATCTCCTGATATGCTGGGTTTTAAATAATATTTTTATTAATGAGTTGATTATAAATCAACATGAAAAGTGGATTCATTATCATTAGTTAATATAAGAGCTACAAGAAAACATTTCACCTGATTTGAGCTTTTGGACAATAAATTGCTTATAAAGTCTTTATTCATCTCAGCACTGTTTTCACTTTCTTTTATGTTTCCACTAATATATTAAAAGGTAATATATAAAAATAATAAAAAAAGTTGTGAAAACATTGTTGTGGCTGAATACAATAATGCATCTACTGTGTACAATAATTAGGTGACAATGATAAATCTGTCTGGAGCAATTCCTCCATGTTTTCCCTGTGATGACTCAAAAACTCCCATTCATGGCCTGGTGCAAACTCTGAAAGAAGGTAATTATGGAGAACTAGTAAATGAAAAATAAATGAAATTATGTTTAACATAGCTTAAGGTGTATTATAAATATTGTATAATAAAATCAATATCTTACTGAACATACAGTTTGATAAAAATTATTTGAACACATAAGTATGCATAAAAATAAACATTATGCCCAAAGGAAAATTATCAGAAGAAAATACATCTAAAGATTAACATTTATGAATGAGTTTCATTATCATCTTTGAATTTTGTTGTACTATATAATTATTGTGTAGTGAAAAATGTTTACTCCCAATGATAGTGTCACAGTTTTAAGTATAAAAATGTTTCATTGTGAAAAATATGTTATTCCATCTCTGGTTGTTAACATTCTGGCCTTTCAGTCACAGATAGATTATTTATCTAGAAATATCTTCTTTTTTAACCAGTCATAAAATAGAGCATCACAGAAGAATACAAAAAAAAAAAAATGATGCTGATCATAATGTGGCTTTTAAAGGCAAAGCAACGTTCTGTTACAAACCTAGCACGTATGCATTAGTCCTTAAAATTTTATCCTTGGAATCATGCCAAGGAAGTTTCCTTTGAAATTGGTCCCAGGCAAGACCAAATAATTCATTATCAGCAATCTGCAATATAAGAGGTCTCCTGGCATTATTAGGGTGAAAGGCAAGGAAGACTCTGCTCTACTTGTGTTTACAATAGCTACCT
>JAQZBX010083448.1:0-13386 GCA_029593785.1 Cabassous unicinctus
AAATGAGTTCAGAAAAGTGGCAGGATACAAGATCAGCATGCAAAAATCAGTAGCATTTCTATACACTAGTAATAAGCAAGCTGAGGAGGAAATCAAGAAAAAAATTCCATATACAATAGCAACAAAAACTCAAATATCTAGGAATTAATTTAACCAAGGATGTAAGGGATCTGTATTCAGAAAACTATAAAACATTGCTAAAAGAAATCAAAGACCTAAGCAAATGAAAGGACATTCCATGTTCATAGATTAGAAGACTAAACATCGTGAAGATGTCAATTCTACCCAAATTGATTTACAGATTCAATGCAATACCAATCAAAATTCCAGCAGCCTACTTTACAGAAATAGAAGAGGCAATTACCCAATTTATTTGGAAAGAAAAGATGTCCTGAATAGCCAAAAACATCCTAAAAAAGAATGAAGTTGGAGGACTCATGCTTCCTGTCCTTGAAGTGTATTATAAAGCTACAGTGGTCAGAACAGCATTTTCTTGGCATAAAGACAGACATATTTATCAATGGAATTGAATTGAGAGTTCAGAACTAGACCGTCACCTCCATTTTCAACTGATTTTTAAAAAATTTGTTGAAGTATATCACTCATACATGAACATACATAAACAGTAAGTGTATAGCAATAGTTGTGAACTTACAAAACAAACATACATAATATCATACAGGACTCTGATACCTCACCCTACCACCAATATCTTGCATTGTTGTGAAACATTTTAAACTAATGGTTAAACAGCATCCTCAAAATATTACTACTAACCAAAGTATTTTCCCCCAACCCACCCTATTATTTTTTTATGTCATTTATACATGAACACACATAAACAAGTGTATAGTAAAAGTTATAAACTTACAAAGCAAACATTCATAACATCATACAGGGGTCCCATACATCAACCCTCCACCAACACCTTGCATTGTCATGAGACATTTTTTACAAATTATGAAAGAATATTGTCAAAATCGTACTACTAATTATAGTCCTTATCTTACATTTGGTGTATTTTTCCTCTAACCCACCCTATTATTATTTTTTAAATATATTTTTTATGACAGAAGTTGTAAACTTACAAAACAATCATGTCAACTGATTTTTGATAAGCCTACCAAGTCCACATTTCTGGGACAGGACAGTGTCTTCAACAAATGGTGCTGGGAGCACTGGATATCCATAATCAAAAAAATGAAAGAGGGCCCCTATCTCACTCCCTATAAAAGAATCAACTCAAAATCGATCAAAGACCTAAACATAAAATCCAGGACCATAAAACTACCGGAAGATAATGTGGGGAAACATCTACAAGATTTGTAGTTGGTGGGGGTCTCTTAAACCTTAAACCCAACGCATAAGCAACAAAAGAAAAAAAATAGATAAATGGGACCTCCTCAAGATTAAACACTTCTGCACCTCAAAGGCTTTTGTAAAGAGGGTAAAAAGGCAACCTACTCAATGGGAGAAAATATTTGGATGTCACACATCCGACAAAGGTTTAATATCCATGATATTTAAAGAGATCTTACAACTCAACAATAAAGACAAACAACCCGATTAAAAATGGGCAAAAGACCTGAATAGACATTTTTCTAAAGAAGAAATACAAATGGTGAAAAAACACATGAAAACTTTGATGATGCTTTTTCATAATTTGTTCAAGGTCACTGTCAATTCAGGAAATGCAAATCAACGCTACAACGCTACAATGAGATATCATTTCACACCTACTAGAATGGCCACTACTAACAAAATAGAAAACTACAAGTGTTGGAGAGGATATGAAGGGATAGGGATGCTTATTCAGTGTACATGGGAATGTAGAATGGTACAGCCACAGTGGAGGACTGTTTGGCAGTTCCTAAGGAAGTTGAATATAGATCTGTCATGTGACCCAGCAATACCATTACTCGGTATATACCTAGAAGAACTAAGAGCAGTGACATGAACAGATACCGGCATACCGATGTTCTTAGTGTTATTAATCACAATTGCCAAAAGATGTAAACAACCCAGGTGTCCATCAACTGATGAATGGATAAACAAACTGTGGTACATACACACGATGGAATATTATTCAGATGTAAGAAGAGATGAAGTTGTGAAGCATAGGACAACATGGATGAATCTGGAGAACATCATATTGAGTGAAGCAAGCCAGGCACAGAAGGGCAAATATTTTCTGATTGCAATATTATGAACTGAATATATTGTGTAAACTCATGGAGTTAGTAATTAGAATATAGGTCACCAGAGAGAGGAATGTGGTTAGAGAATGGAAAGCTGAGGTTTAATCTGTGCAGAATTGGAAAAAAGTTGTTTGTAAATATTTAGGAATGAATAGAAATGGTGAAATCACACCATAGGATTTGTAATTAGTCGCACTAACATATGGGTATGATAGTGGTTTATTTTTGTTGTTTTTCTTTTTTGGGGGGGAGTAATGAAAATGCTCTAATATTTATTGAAGTGATGAATGCGCAACTCAGTGATTATACCAAATGCCATTGATTGTACAGCTTAGATAAATTAAATGGCTTATGGACAAAAAAATAACAGGATGTGTTGGGGGAAAAATACACCAAATGTAAGATACAGACTCTAGTTAGCAAAACTTTGATGATGCTCTTTCATAATTTGTTACAAAATTTTCACGACAATGCAAGGTGTTTGTGGTGGGGTGATATATGGGAGCCCTTTATGATGTTATGCTTGTTTGTTTGGTAAATTCACAACTTTCACTATACACTTATTGTTTATATATGTTCATATAATGAATGATATACTTCAATAAATTGTTTTTAAAATGAAACAAACAAACAAACCAACCAACCAACAAACAAAAAAAGAACAGTAAGTTCAAGGTCAATTTTAAAGTATGTTATTATCTAAGGACCCCCGTTTCTTTTTAGGGCAAAACTGAGAGTCCAAACACAGGATGCTGGGAGTGGAAATTATTTCACCTGAGTGCTTGTGGTAGAACAGGGTGACACGGGGAACACCATGCACTTTTGTGACGGATCGAAAGAATTATTTTTTTCGAAATCACACCCAAAGTTCACATTGCTTATTAAGTCACCGTTTATTTTTACCTGGTTTAATATGAGAGCTTATTAATCCAATCTTTTATTTATGTCTTTGTGTTACCAGTTTTTTCCCTTTTTATTGACTTTATTATACCATGTTATGTGTTATGAAACCAAACCATGTGTTCAAATTACAGTGTTACTTCTTCACTTCCAATTTAGCAGCCTCCATTTTTTCTCATTTTTTTCTATCGACTATTTTCAAGGAAATGGACACAAAGTGTGTAGGTCCAGATAACTTTCTTCACTATCACTCAAACCCCAATTATCTGCAAAGAAAAATCCCTAACCTCCTTCAAAGAATACAAAGGCAGAGGATATAATGTAGTTGAAATAGAATAGCATGCAGTTGTCTAAAAGTTGCTTTAATGATCCATTTTTTTTGGCAACTAGTTTTTTTTTCTTAAATTGCAGTTTTTAGTTTTGAACTCCCAATTTCCTAAAGACCTTTAGATAAATAGAGATATTATGTATCTCAGTATTGTACCAGTCCATCTTTGTAAATGGCAGTTAAGACTATCAGAAAACGTAGCTACATGAACATCAAAAATTATCATTCTGTTAATTTTTTATTCAGAAAGTTCAACGGGGATATTTCTGTACACTTGTATAATTCACAATATTGTTTGTTTATGGTAAGCACCAACTCATAATAACACCAGAAAATTAAGATAGCAATCTTCAATTGCAATTTTATGTTCAAGTGACATTTACTCCTTTTTTGCCCTGTATCTCTGTCCTATCAATCCAGGTAATTCTGTAGCATTCTTTACATGGTTTCTCATAAGAACAAGGATATAACAGCCATTGAAAGTTCTAGTGCAAAGATCCAACTCCTTTCATGGACTAAGATATACCATTTCTGTAAAGCCAATTTTGAGTTTAGTGATAACTTGATCATCACAGAAAAGACATATAAAGTCACTTTCTTCCAGGTTACTTTGAAGGATAGGTTGTGTATTGTTTAGCTATGGCAGCGTAACAGACTACTTCAAAATTTAGTGGCCTAAAACAATAATCCTTTAGCATTGCTCATGAGCCTATAAGTCAGCTGGGAATTTCTTCTCTTCTCAGCTAGGCTCACTTATGTGTCTGCAGTCAGCTGTGGGTACAGTAGGAGGTTCTGTTGATCTTGCCTGGGCACTGTCACATATTTTTGGTTTTACTGTGCTAACTAACAAGGCTTCAATCCACATGGTCTGTCATCCTCCAGCAGAGTAGCTCAGGTTTGTTCCCAGGACATCTCCAAGAGGGAGAGAGGAAGTGTGCAAGGCTTTTTGAGGCCTAGAGACAGAACTGGCACGCCATAAATTCTACCACATTCAGTTGTCCAAGCAAGTCACGATGCCATCCTATATGCAAGGTATGGAGAAATAGACGCTATTCTTTAATGTGAAGACCTGCAGTGGGAGCCACTGGGGCAGTTAATCCACCAGAGTCCACCTTCTGCCTCTGATTATGCTCATCCCTCTAGCTTGCATGCAGTTAGGAATAGCCAAGTGACATTTTAAATATTCTGCCTGGAGTTCTCCTTAGCCAAATTGAAAAGTTCATTAGGAACATTATCTGTCTTTCAAGTTGCCCCATGCAACAAATATTCTAGTTGTTTCACTACTACATAACACAGGTTGCCTGTCTTCAGTCTCTAACAACAATTTTCTCACCAATTTTTCAGTTATCATTATTAGTTTGATTGCCATTTCTTCTAGCCTGCCATTCAGTCCCAAAGCTATATATTTTAGATTTTTGTTTTGGCAGCACCCAAGATAAGTTCCCAATTTCTGTATCACTTAGCTTTTGCTATATAATAAATTAACCCAAAACTTGGTGATGTAAAATAATAGCCATTTATTACAGACACGTGTATATGGGTTAAGAAGGCACATGTTGTAGTCTCATCTGGGCGGTCTTGTGCATCTGCTGCCAGTTGGGGTTCAGGTATGGAGCTGTGCTGATCTTGACTGGGGTCTCTCACATATTTGGGAGTCATCTGGCTCTAGGCTGCCCTAAATGTCTTGGCTGGGATACCTGGGCTCTGTTCCACATGGTCTTTCTTTCTCCAGCAGGTTAGCCTAGGCTTGTTCTCATAAGCATGGCAGGGATCCAAGTGACACTATGGAAGGGTGCAAGGCCTTTTGAGACCTAGAGATGGAACCAGAACTCAATCACTTCTGCCACATTCTATTGGCCAAAGCAAGTCCCAGGGCCAACTCAGATTCAGGGATTGAGGAAGCAGACTCTACCTCTTGATGGGAGGAGGCTCAAAGTCGCATCACAGAGAGTATAGATTTGTGGGGGTCATTAATGCAGTCAATTTACCATAGAGTGCAATAAGATCATAAAGTATCACATATGGATTTTCATTGGGCTTTGTGCTTGACTCTGGACAGGGCCAGTAATATGTTCTTAGCTTCCCCTTGAGAATGATGCCCACTCCTCCACCATGTGATCCCCTGTAGGAGGACAGGAGATTTGGGCCCCATTCTCAATCTGCCTTGGGGTGTGGCTTCAGTTGGCATTCCCTTTCTAAGGCTTGGTGATTTTCTGGGAAGTTTCTCATTTTAGTCCATAATCCACCTCTCCTCCCGCACTTGATATATACCTTTTGTCCTGAGGGGGAGGAGCTTGGGATATTTTCATGTGATATTATCTGACCTATCTCAGATTGTCTTTTCCACAATTGCCTTTGTTTTAAAGACAATTTGTGATGCCTTTTTGGAAATTTCCCCAAATGTACAAACCTTTTTACTTTTAAAATTTTGATCTCTTAAGAATGTCTTTATTTAAAGAAAGGCAGAATGCTGAAAGCAGTTGAAAACATGCTACTGCCACCTATGAACCTTGTGCTTGGCTCAGTAGCCACAGAGGCCAAGGCTTCAAGGCAATATTTTAATGTGACACAGAAGGTAAAGATGAAAAATCCTCTCTAAGATATCTAGCCTTGGAAAGATATTTTGGAAAAGAAAAAAATTTTTACTGGGTATATTGCCAACCTTTTTAAACTCAACCGGATACAGACTAGCACAGTTGCCTGATTCCTAAAGAAAGCACCTCTGAGCCACTGGAGTTGTTTTTTTTTTAATGCTTTAGTTGAATTTTCTCAATACCATCACAATTTGGTATGATTATTTTCCACTTAGAAATCATCTCTCTTCTGTACAAAACTTTTTCTGAACTAGAAAAAAGCTAAATCACTTATTATATATTTGCTCAAATCACTGTTCTCCAAGGCCATAGCTTTCTTTCAGGTTGTTTTTCTGAAAAACAAACAATTACCTCTAACATATTAAAGCAGAGTATTCAGTTTTCAATAACTTGCAAACTTTAATTTTTTTCTTTTGAATTAAAGCATTTCTCAATTCTCTTACCTTTTCCCTCCCCTAAATCCTCAAGCCTCTTTAATTATCTTTTGGGTCCAGCTGATTCTAGTTAAGGGAACAGTTGATGAACTCTACATAGTGCCCCCCTGCCCATGCATATTCCAAAAAGAAATCCACAATGATCTAGCAGTCCCATTCCTTAGACTATGGAGTTTCTACACAGTTAACTGCATATTACCATTACTTTTTTTGGTTTACCAACATCTCTTCCCAAATCTGAGAGTGCTGCTGGTGGTGAAGTTGTTTATGCCAGTTCCATTTCTAATACCAACTACAAAATTTCAAGTGGATTATGGACTAGTAGGAAGATACCACCTACAAGAGCACTCATGCATGTGGAAAGACTAGATTGATCCTGATTAATTTATGCAAGGATACAGAATCTTACTGGAAGCAATGTGGACACCAAAACTAGGAGCATTTGCAGTCAATATCAGTCCATCTTCCACTGGCCCCTAGATCCTCTTGTAGGAGCACAGTTGCCACTGAAATTGTCCATGCAGGATAAAATCCTGCCATTTCTGAGATACTCAAGAATTTCTGAATTATCTTCCTTTCATTCATAGGAATTATATCACTATGCAGTAAGAATATACAAAAATAACCTATATGCTTCCATTCAAGAGAATATTTTCAAATAGAATCCCTGAGTTATTGAAAAATGTCTCTTTCCCCTAGGTGATAGCTTTCTTGTATCCCAAAAGCCTGTTTCCTTTCAATGGTATTCTACGTCCAAAATCCTTTCCACTCAGAATTCTATAAACATTATCCCTATGTCTGACAGCATCATCTATTGTGGATGGAGAATTCAATTCTAGTCTAATTCTATTCTCTTTGCACTTAACCTTTTATTCCCTCTCTCTGAAGTCTTACACGATATTCTCTTTATCCTTATAATTTACAAAGTATGTCACAGTTACATTTATAAAGCCGTGGATCAGTTCGTTCTTTGTTGTCTAAAAAGCTACATCAAGTCTGTGGGGCTTAAAATAATGATATTTTTAGCTCAAAATTTTGTGGGTTGGCAATTTAGTCTGGGCTCAACTGGGTAGTTCTGTTGATATTGGCTGAGAAAACTCTTAGCTGTGGTCAATGTCCTTATGTGTGGGTGTCATCTGGGATGACAAATGAGTGGGTCTCATAATCCAGCAGACTAACCTGGTCTTATTTACATGGCAGTTAGGGATTTCAAGAGCAGCCAGAAAGCAAGCTTTGATGTGCAAGTGCTTTTCAGGCTTCTTGTATCACATTTGCTAATGTCACATCATTCAAAGTGAGCCACGGGGCCAACCCAGATGCAAAGAGTGGAGACGTATAATCCACTTCATGGTGGGGAATATGCACTATCATATTACAAGGGCAAGGATGCAGAAAGGTGAAGAATGTGTGGCCGTTTTTACAATGTACCACACACCTCCTCACTTCATCTTTTATCCCTCTCCCCTTCGTTCACTCCACTCTAGCCAAACTGGTCTCCTTGCCATTCCTCAGAAATGGCAGGCATGCTCTCATGTTAGAGCCTTTGTGCATACTGATCCATCTGCTTGGAATACTCTTCCTGCAGATATCCACAAGGCTACTTCCTCTGGCTCCCTCGGATCTGTGGGTTGGCAATTTGGCCTGAGCTTAGCTGGGTGATTCTTTTGATCGCAGCAGGGATCACACATGTGTCTGTGATCACCTGCTAGGTTAGTTGCCTGCTAGCAAGGCCTCAGCTGTAATGACTTGTGTCTGCTCCACATGATCTCTCACCCACCAGTAGACTAGCCTGGGCTTCTTCACATAATGGTCACAGGATTCCAAGCATGCAGGTAGAAGCATGCAAGGACTTCTGATGCCAAGTTTAGAGCTAGCATATTCCTTCCACTGCGTTTTATTTGCCAAAACAAATTATAAGGCCAACCCAGATTCAGGGGGTGGGGAAATAGATTTCACTTTTCAATGGGAGAAATTGCAAAGTCACTTTGCTAAGGGTGTGGATACAGGAAGGGGAGTGATTCTTGCAAGCAATATGCCACAGTAGGTCATTTTTCAATATTTTGCTTCAGCACAAAGCCTTCAGCTCAGGGAAAAGCATCTTCTGCTCTTTCTTTGATTATGTTTTCTCATCCACTCACCACCACCCCTCCACCATTTGGAATCCCTACTACACAGACAAGGACTCTCCTATATCTATTCTCCATAGATCACATCTCTTATTTCTTAACTTTTATTTCTCTACATCCCCCCATCTGCCCTCCCACCCTTACACTCTCCCCTCAATACTTTCTAAAAGCATATTTTAATGAAATCTTCCAGATTTTGATTTCCTGCTGTGTCCATTCTGCTATTCAGGTCTTGAATTGTTTCAGAATAGCTGTTAAACCCAAATCAAAGAAATGGTTTACATGGCTATTATATTATCTGCTCTTGAACATTAAGACAGATGTAATGTGTCTATGGGCTTCTATGAAGTCACTAAAAGGACCCCTGTCCTTGTAATTTTGGTGCAATTTCATTTTCAAGACAATTTGTCTGAGTGCCTAAAAATAAGTTAACTGATACAATTGTCTTTAGAAGACCACAGAAATGATTCTATGGCTAATTTCTTAGTATGTCACATTTTAATATGTATTTAAGAAGTCACATGTGAAAAATCGTGTTCTTAAATAATGGAAAATGCCTGTTCTCCTAGATTATATTCTTTCCCTTCCAGATAGGAACACTTTATGGCTGAAGACCTAACATGATTTATTATCCATAAATTTTAATATTAATAAATGGTAAATTATTGCAATGAAACCAGAGTAAACCATGGAATTAACTAAATTGATGTGGATCCCAAACAGGGACGATACTTACTATAGCATGTGTACACGAGCACACATTCACACACACACACATACACCAAACTCAAATTTGGAAGAGTACTGGACAGGGATCCAAAAGATTCCTCTCTAAGACTAACTCACTGATTGGAACTATTGTTTCCTTGCCTATGAACTGTGGGAGTTGGACTGCACAGTTTTTAAGGGGTCTTCCAGTTCTGACATAATGAATCTAAGATTTTCATAATGTACCACAGCACATTTACATGTTTCATTCTAATAATTATTCAGAATACTAACAAATTTATTATAGAGTATCCTTTTGGTAACTTATTGTTGAAGTGTACCTATTTCTTACTCTAGTAAGTGTCAAATATTGAGATTAACTAAACTCACCCTAGGAAATGTATGATTGGTGCAATTCACATACTTGGACAAATTTCAATCACCCATTGCTTCCTAAGAGACAGTTATGGCTGTAATAAGCTAATAGGAATTTAGTCCAAACAGATAAATGGTTGGTAATGGAATTGTAAAAATACCCTGATTGATGAGTTTGTTATTGGATGTTTCATGCTTATAAACATTAGCTCAATGGGTCTTTGCTAGAAATATAATAATTAAATGCAAATTTTCAAAGTGGTAGGTTTTCTATTTAGGAAGTACCGCCAAATCTCTGCTTTACTTTTCAGCAAATGAGTCGTACTTACTGGGTATCAAGAATACAGCATGTTAATTCACAGTCCTGACTTTCAGAAATGTCCTTCAAAAAAACCGTAAGGCCAAGCTCTTCACTTATTTTTATTTATCTCTAATTGACAGAGGAATTAAGAAGCAATTTCTGGTTTTATACTTCATTGGCTCTGAGCTGGCTTTCATGTTTAATTCTTGTGCTGTATACATTCTTAATAATTTAATATTTGAAGTATAATAAAGCTAAAAAGACGCAGGCATCCTGATATGAGAGATCAAAATTGCTATTAAACTATTGTCTGAGTCACTCATTAGGGAGAGATCTTCTGAAGTGTTAGTGAACGGAATAAAATTGCCTTAAGGCTTCTCTTTTATCAGGTTCAATTTGAGTGCAAAGGCATTGTTTTTGAATGTGTGATAGGAGAAAATACTAACCTTGTGACTTAATTTAGTTACATGAGAGAGAGAACTATGTTGGTAAAAGGTTTGTGAAATAAGCAATACGAATGACACTGATAACCATATTCTCACAAATAACACACGATTCTATTGACCAAGCACACTGTTTTCTTTCATTGTTAGTGTAAATACCATCTTTACTAGCATGAACTTTTTCCAAGATCATGTATAGTAAATTTCTCACAAGATATATTTGAAACTCAGCCTTAGAAGGGCAGACAGGCAGCTGGTAGAGAGTTCAGTGACTTGGCTTTCGTTTCTAACTCTGTCACTATTTAATGAGCATTACATTGGACAAGCCACTACCTTTCCAAGGGATCAGTTTCCTCATTTGTAGCATGAGTAGGTTAGACTAGAGGCATTTAAGGGATTCCCAAAATATGGTCTCAGGCCACTGCTGGGCAATAAGTGTGCACCTGATGGGTTGTAAATGATTCTGAAAGTATGGATTCTTTCTTTGTTTATTGCAGGCAAATGGCACACAACTAGGATAACCTACTTATTTTTTTGTTTAATGCTCATATAGAACTTACTATGTAAGTGAAACTGCTCTAAGCAATTTTCTTAAATTTTATTTATTCCCCCCTCCCCCAGATAGTTCTCTTGTCTGTCTGCTCATTGTTTGCTCACCTTCTCCAAGAGGCACCGGGACCCGAACCCGGGACCTCCCACATGAGAGGCGAGTGCCCAACGGGCTGAGCCACATCTGCTCCCTGTCGGCTGTGGCATCTGCTGGCTTATGGCATCTGCTTGTTATGGTGAGAGATGGTGTCTAGCTCCTTATGGTGGGAGGCGGAATCTAGCTCATTGTGGTGGGAGGCGGCATCTGCTTCTCCAAACTGGGACCCGAACCCAGGACCTCCCATGTGGTAGGTGAGAATCCAACAGGTTGAGCCACATCTGCTTCCCTCTAAGGAATTTATAAATACTGATTTAACTTATTTAACCCTCATGACAACACAATTAGGTAGAAGATATTTTAATTTTCTGGATTTTCTGGAAGGAAAACTGATATATGGAGAAGTTTGGTAACTTTCCCAAGAACACACAGCTAGTCAGTGGCAGAGTTGGGATTCAAATCTAGGCAGTTCAGCTCCAGGGTCCATGTGCTTAACCATTTCCTATACTATTAACTTACTAAGTGAGTGATCAGTATTCATAAGCTAAACCTCTAGTTCATGACTGGGAGGCTCCCATGATGCAAGCTCACACACAGCTGATTGCGGGAGTTCTCACACATTTCAGGAAGGACATTTGAATACCAATCCATTTTCAAAGTTGTCCTGAGTGGGTCATGGTTTGCCAAGGCTATTTTCTTGCATTTTGATTTTAAATTACTCTTGCTGTAGTTTGATGAATATTTCCATCAATAGCATGTTCTTAGCTTTCATATCATTCCTCTTTGGGCTTACCAACAGCAAGAAAGAGGCCCATTGCCGAGCCCTGTAGGTCTTGATGACCTCCCCCAGTCAGTCCAGGGCAAGGTGTTTACTCTTCCAGTTGCAAATTATTCCTTTACTTTCTCCTAGGCCATTTTAGAAGATCCCAACACCATGGAAGGTATGCTAAAGATACAAATTGGTATACGGTGCTATATTCTTACTTCTCAGAAACAATACAACCTATTTGAAAATTTAGCTTCTAATGTTAATGATAGAACATGAAATATAGTTCAGTTTGTGCATCTGTTTTTTCCCTAACCATTACAAAGGTCTAGACCAAATCTATTACCTTTTACAAAGTAAAATTTGGTACTCCCTGTGAGCCTGAATTTCTTAGATTTAGGGAGATGTGCCAGATTCAGAAATAAAATATCGGTGTATTCAATGTCTCAAATTAGAACCATTTCCATGACAACTTATTCAGTCTCCTTTCATGAAACATTTTGCACAATTCTTATACAGAATCAACATTCTGTTATTTAGCTCCAAGTATATTAGTTTGTGTATGAGATGTCATATATTTCAATTCTGGTATTACATGCTGATATTTTTAAATATAGCAAAATTACTCTGTTAATTGACTGTAAAATAACACATAAGGAAAGTAAGTCATTGATTTTTATCATTAACAAAAATTATACTCATTTATATCATCAACATCAGCAACAAGTATAATTAAGCCCCTACTATAGGCCAGCATGCAATGAGGTATGACATATGGGCCTTTGAATGCCATGGAAGTGCTATCGAGTTGGGGAGAGAAGATATGTGTATGGAGCAAGACATAGAAATACCAGATGGCCAAAGCAGTGATGTAAGCACGATAGAGGAGTTCTGAGAAGTAAGTGGGTGTTGAGGATGGGGTGTTTGAGAATGGCCGAAGAGAGGAAGTGACCCTTGAACTGGATGCTGAATTTTTCTTGTTTGTTCTACCTAAGCCTACGGAAAGTGTTGCATTAGGGTAGAGGTTCTCAAAATAGGATCTCAGGCTCTACATTGGGCCATGAGGATCCTTCTTATGGGATCTGAGTGAATCCCCATTGCAAATCTCTTCTTTAATTGCTGTAGGCAAATGACAAAAAAATTCCAGAACTTTCATTTTCTGTATTACCAAAGATTACCCCTACTAACTTCCAAAGGGAAGTATTAAAGATTACCAAAGCTTGGTATTCATAAACAAAAATTAGTATGTTGTTGATGTGTTTGGAGACTTTAAATTCAGGATTCTACCAAGAAGCCTGGTAAAGTTCAGCAACATTGTTAAAGCTCCCACCGTGCATGTTCATACAACCATGATTATTGGCATTCCCATGGTTTACACCTTGTCAGCAGTCCATCTTCATCTTCGTCATTGTCCTGAGTTGGGTATAGTTTTCAGTGGCTGTTTTTTTGCTCTTAACTTTTAAATTAATTTGGTTTAGCCCCATTTTTATCAATTTAATTTGTTGCATGTTTTTTGCTAATTCTAGAAGTATGTTATAATGCATGTTTGCATCAATACTGTTTGGCC
>JAQZBX010083449.1:0-13386 GCA_029593785.1 Cabassous unicinctus
AAGATGTTCAGCATCATTAATTATAAGGGAAATATAATCAAAATAAAAACCTCAATGAAATACCACTACATGCCCACTTGGATGGTTAAAATAAAAATGATAGACAATAACAAGCTTTTCTGAAGATACAGATAAATTGTAACCCTCATATATAGCTTGTTGGAATGTAAAATGGTACAGCTACTTTAGAAAACACTTTCACAGTTCATCAAAATTTTAAGCACAAAATTTTAAGCAGAAAACCCAATGACCCAGGAATTTCACATCTAGGTGTATACCCAAGAAAAATGAAAAGATACAGCTATACAACCTGTATAAAAATGTTCATAGCAGCATTATTCATATTAATGAAATAATGGTAACAACTCAAATGTCTATCAACTGATAAATCAATAAATAAAATATGATACATCCAAGCAATGGAATGATATTCAGCAATAATACATAAAAATAAGTATGACACATGCTATAACATCAGTGAAACCTGAAAACATTGAAAATGAAAAAAGCTAATGACAGAAGACCACATAGTCAATGTCCAGAGTAGGCAAATCTCTAAGATAGAAAGTAGATTAATAATTGTCTAGGGCTTGGGGGGTGGTCTGTATGGGGGAATAGAGATTGACTGCAAATAGATAGAGGGTTTCTTTTTGAGAGGATGAAAATGTTCCAAATTAGATTGTGGTGATAATTGTACAACCTTGTGTATATACTGGAAAAATATTGAGTTGCACTATTTAAACGAATGAAGTATATAGTATGTGAATTACATTTCAATAAAGCTGCTAAAACACACACTATGGAAATTTGGAAAATTCCATGGAAATTTGGTTCCATGGAATTAGTTGTGATGCATTATGTTGTTAGTCATAACAAGTTTTTAATAACCTCCAAATTGTCACTGTCAATACCCAATATTATATTATGTTAACCTATTGGATCTTGAAAGTTTCATGGAAAGAAATAAATAGGCCTACATATTCTATATTTCTTTCAGGCCACTCTTTAGCCTTTGGCTTATTGCATCATTGTAATAGTCAATATTTAGTCATTCAATAGATCATGGATCCCAGAAAAAGTGTACTCAGCATAGTAGAATTTGAAGGATTTCTCCCTAGTCTAAGTAAAGGGAGAGATGGTGGGATGGGTAGATAGTGAGGTTCTCTCAAAATACATTATGGAAATTTTCAAAAGAAGCTGGTCTGAAGAGTAGATGAGCATGAAATTTTCAGGCCCCATAAGTATGTCTGCTGTGCTTATGTAACATGGGCAACTGAAATGAGAAAAAGTCAATTAACTAGTTGTTCTATCTATATGTCATGCAGCCAGCCAGTTTGACTGGGTTGCCACCAATGTCTCCTCACTGAGCTGCCCTAATAAGCCCCTTGTGTAGGAACCGTGTTAAAATAGTGCCACTTAATCTTTGTTCTTTGCTGTATGAAAATTAAAATTGACATGAATCATGTAAATAATACCATTTTCTGGATTCTCTGTGGTGCCATGTTAAAATGTCCAATTTACCCTGGACTACCAATACCTGGTTTTTGATCCTGAAGACATTGTCCAATACTGACTGAACTCTGACTGCATTTGTTCCAACCTTAGTTATCCTTCCAAAACAAAGCTAATACATAAATAAATGCAAAGGCTGAAAACAGGACAAGTCCAAATCACACATAATTTACTTCTGGAATATGAGCTGAGGGGTCCCACCCATGGCCCATTTGGGAACAGCTATGGTGTCTAAAGCTCCAACCATAAGAGGTATGGAAAGTTTCTATTGAATAGGAATAATATATCTGAGAAAGGGAGCATATCAAGACACAGTCATCCACTAATACATTAGTATGATTTAGTATATTAGATTATCTACCCCTGAGGCATCCTTCCATTCACTCAGTTAATAAATATTTAATGAACACCCAATAAAATCAAGGCACTATGTAAGATACTATTGATAAAGTAAAAAAGATTTCAGAAATGATCCCACCTTCAGGCATAGAATGGAGGGAGCTTGGAGTAGAATACACTGCTTGAAGAAGTCAAGCCCAAGAAGGACACCACGGTGAGGCAAGAGAATCACCTCTAGGTTACAAGGAGCTGGAATTATTGTGGTAATTTGTCATCAGTTATCTCTACCTACCTTAGTTGTGGGCTTATTAGTGTTTCTATTCAACTAAGTCAACTGAACAGGATCTAAAGTTCTGCTAGATTGCAATGATGGCAAAAGCTGCGCAAGCCTTGTTTCCTGCTATATCCATAGTACCTGGCATAGTACCTGGCAAAGAGTAGGTGCTTAAAAAGTTGTGCTATATTGAGTTGAAAGTACGTTGATGATGTTGTTATGCTTTCCTATAAGGTGAATGTACCTGAACTTTGTAGGAAATATGAGAATGTGCACTCATGGGAGAGGCAGGAAGAGGGACATCTTTCAACTGAAAATAGCAATATATAGAATAAACTGCAGCCATTTTCCAAAAGATCAGTAACCGGAAGTTAGGAAAGATGCACAGAGGCCTGATAAATGGAAAAATATATGATCTGCCAATTGGGGGAGGCATAAATCCTGTCTCAAGCCAAATGTCTTGGATTTTTTTTTAATGTAAATTGTGCAAAAAGGGAAACATAAAACTTTAATGAATCAAATCTTAAATGTTACTCCTACAGGGAGTTTCAACAATTTACTGGTAATATGCCAAGCCGTATAACTAACATAAAATATAGAGCCAGCAACAGCCATTCTTGTAAGGGAAAATGTAAGAGAGTCAAATTTATGAGCTGGCTTGCTCTTTAAAGGTGAATGAACTTCAGCCTTGAATATGGTAATGTTTTTAACTAGCAAACACCCTCCCCTGGTGTTAATTGTGGCTATTGTCAAAATAAGGACACTGTGACAGGTACCTGGCCTGCAATGTACTCTGATTTCAGTGTCGGATGGATATTACCCGGCCACCACATTTAGAAACGAAATGTAGCTCATTCTTCAACTGCTTCTAATCAATACCTCCAAAATTTATATTCTGTAAACATCTACATTTTGCTTCTAAACAAACAATACTGTCATAAGCTAGTCCTCAGTAAAAAACTACAATAAGTTTTCACAATATATTATGGGAGTTCTGGCATTTCAGTTCTAAATAATGGCTCCTTTTGCTGGACAAATAAATTGAAATTGATTTGTTTGAGCCGCCTATTATAGAACACACAATGCCTGTTTAAAACAAGTCTATTGACTTCTGCAAACAGTACTCCAGCCTGATTCCTCAAGGACTCCCAGCAGAATTTTTAAATCACCCCACCTTCTCTCCCCTAACTCAGAGAACAAAGCTTCTATTTAAATAGAGACTCTGCATAATGTGTCCAAGATAGGCAATGTGAGGGATCTTCCTTTGAGATCTGCTGAACAGAGCCCAAAGTGAGGAGTGAGCCCTCAGAGGAAAGGAAAGACACAAAGAAGAGACTAAAAATCAAATTAACTGCTCTGTGTGAATCACAAGGTCAGAGGAGAGGAAGGGGAGAGAGAAAGAGGGAGGCAGGGATTGGAGAGGAGAGAGAGAAATGGTGGGGAGAGAGGAGCTAGAGACAGAGAGCAGACTTACAAGGCAGGGTGAGGAGCTTTTTGGTGCCACCTTCAGTTCACAGACCAGGAATGGGGGCATCATGCCACTTTTTTGAACCATGAAATGAACCCAGGGTATAACTATCACACTGTAGAGACACAATAAAGATATTGGAAACGGCAGAGGAACATCTGGCCAATCAGGCTTGGGCCTCACAAATCCTGAGAGGACAAAACTCATGATTACTTCTTACTCTTAACCCTTTGCTCCCACTATCAAGAATTGTCCTCAAATACCTTCCAGATGAAAATTATGTTTATAACTGTGCTCTTGTCGGTATGGTCTCCAGTCACACATACCTTGTAAATAAAAAACAGCCTAAATTGCTTTCTTCACTTCTAGCTTCCCCAAGGTTGATCTATGACCTAGTGTTTCAGCAGTAGTTACTATCTCACAAGGCTTGTTGGCAACCATTTGTCCTATCTTTCAGAATTTTATATAACATTTAGAAAATCACCTTTTGGCTCCTCCAGCAATATTAGAGACATTTGATTCTCCCACAAGGTCACAGCAGCCATCTCACTTCACGCTCTTATTTTCAGGAGTTTAACAAGAACTTCAAAAAGCATGGGTGAGATAAACCTTGGCCCAACAGCTTCTTAGCCCTTCTGGATGAAGTGATTTGAAGGAGAAGCAGAAAGACACAAGTCCTTCAATGAGTAACAGAATACTGATGTTTCCTAGGGTGATGACTTCCTTTCCAATCCCTCTATTGCCATCCTGATTCAGGGCCTCATCCCCTTGCACCTGTCTTACTGTAATTGACATTTCCCTTTCTCCAAGATTGTCTTCCATTTGATCCTTACTATATACTACTGTAATAAGATTAGTTCTTTTGAAGGCACAGCTTTCAGCATGTCATTCTTCTGCTCAAAATTGATCATTGACACTTTATTAGCAGAGTAAATTTCACATTCCTCCGGCTGGCATTCAAGACCCTTCTTAAAATGTCCTCACCCTACTTACCCAGCTCTGTCTTCACCTAATTCCTCAAATGAGTATTTTGTCTTGCAAATACCAGCCATTTCCTGTCCTGGGCAGATATCCTGCTTATACCATCCTCAATGACTTTATTTCAGACTCCACACAACAGAATGCCCCCTACCTCTCTTCCCTGTCTATCCAAATCTAACTATTCTTTTTTTATAAATTATTTTATTTTAAAGAAGCTTTAGATTACATAGACATTACATAAAAAATACAGGAGATTCCCATATGCCCCACTCCCTCCCCCTCCCACACTTTCCCACATTAACAACATCTTTCAATAGTGTGGTACATTTGTTACAATTGATGAACACATATTGAAGCATTGCTACTAACTATGGACTACAGTGTACATTATAGTTTACACTCTGCCCCTCACAATTTTATGAGTTATGACAAAATGTTTAATGGCCTGTATCCATCATTGCAATGTCATGCAGGACAATTCCAGTGTTCCAAAAATGCCCCCATGTTACATATATTCTTCCTTCTCCCTTCCCTCCGAACCTCTGGTGGCCACTGCCTTTATATCAGTGATAAAATTTCTTCCATTGCTAGAATAATAATAAATCTATAATAGAATAATAAGTCTACTTTAGTCCATTACTCATTCCCCAGTCTTGAGGATTTTGGGGTGGTGATGCCCACTCTGTTTCTATTTGAGAAGGGGCTTAGATCCCGCGGGGCAGATGGATGGGACTATCTTGATTGCAGTTGCAGACACTGTCTGTTTCTTGGGATGGGCGTTGTCCATCATCATCTCCTTGTTAGTTATCCTGGGTGAGTCCAATGAACTGGAGAATAGGTGTTGTACCTCTGCTGAGATTTAGGGCTCAACTGGCACATGAACAGACAAAAGATTTAAATCTCTGGGACATATATTTAACAAGTATAGTGGCTAATTATAGGTTTAAATAAAAGGGGCAGAAGAGCCATTTGTATAGAAACTATAAATGAGTCTAACTCTGTTACACTTGGGAGCATAAATTCCAAAGTAAGGCCCACTGACAAGTTGCCACATTCCTGGGCTTGTCTGCTCTGCTTATAGTGTCTGGATGTCTCTAGAGCCCTCAGGAGCCCTTCTGTTTGACCAAAAGGGGGAAATATTAAATACAAATGAGGTTTTCTTGGCTAAGGGATGTCAAAGTGAGTCAGGAGGTCATTCCAGAGGTTAAGCTTATGCATGTCTCAGCAGGATCTCATTCACTGCCCCAGTAACCTTTATTCTTCAATGTCTAGCTCATGATTCATGTCCTTGTTAAAGACTTCCCCCATTGTATCCACCTATCTATGGTTGTGTGTTATAAATGCAGAAACTCAGGCCCTTTCCCATATCTACTGAAGCAGAATCTGCATTTAAACAACATCTGCAGGTGATTCCTATGTACATTACAGTTTGAGAAGCACTGTCCTAAACAATACTATGATTTGTAATGTTCAAAAATAGAATAAAATACCTTATGACTGCCAATTATGATAGATGATCAAACTTTCCTTTGCTTTGCCCCCAACTCTATCTCCCACTTTGCTGTGTATTCCTTCTGGCTTGTGGAGGTACAAGGGAATTGGGAACATTTGTTCCTTCCCAACCATCTATACACCACACCTGTCCCTTCCACCACCTTTCTGACATTTGAGGATCCAGATTCCCTAGTTTTGATTTATTTAATCAGACCTCCTTATTCTGCAGTCACGATTTGTCATTACTCTTTTTCTCACCTATTTATAGGCACACACGTTTACATTGACCTCCCACTCTCCAAAGCACAGAAAGTGGCTGATTGGGCCTGTGAGCCTCAGCTTGAGAATAGGAAGATAGTCAGCAAGATGGGTTGATGTATTATGAAGAGTGCAGCTATTCTCATGGGGGTGGGAAGTCAGGGGCAGATCTGGGATGCTGCTGGAGAATGAGTTGCTGAGGATTTGGTGGATTTAGGCTGGCTGATGGCCTTTTCTAAATCTTCCTATGCACCCACCCTGTTTTGGACTCAAAGAGGAGGATAGGAATGGAGAAAGCAAAGTCCCCAAAACACCTCTCACATACACACACACGCACACATACACACAGTCCATGAGCTCAGAGGCTTGTTCAATTCTTTGAGTATCTCTGTCTCTCTTCCCACCTTCCTTACTCTCTCACTCCCCACTCCTTCTCTCTCCTCCCCTCTATTTTGATTTTAGTGCTTTGGGCTTGATGAAAATAAAATTTTCTTGGGAATCACTGGTACAGATTTCGATACCAAAAAGAACAAAAGTCTTTTATTTGAAGTACCTCTTTCTTTATAATTCAACTACTATTCACCCTTTTTCACCCCCTCTCATCATGTTCTGCAATAGTCAAAAATTAGTCATTTAGGTAAGCTGTAAGGAGGTCAGTCTGAATTATGAACTTCTGTTTAATTTTTTTTTTTACAAGAAGGGGAATTTTATTCTTTCATTCAAAATTAACCTAAACTTGGAAAGGCAAGCATTACATATGAGAGGTCCTTATGGAGCTTACTACAAAGAAGACTTACTATAATTTAAATAGACTATTAATTTTTAGTACATGAAGCAAAATTCTAACAGAATTTGCAAATACCTTACTCTTGTAGAATCAGAGTATCTCCTATATAGATAAATCTTGCTTCATATTTTGAAGTTGTTCAAACTGCTCCATTACTAAAGCAATCCTCTTACCAGATCCCAACAGAAGTTGCAGCTTAACTCACATCTGAATGATCAGAGTTCAATTTGAAGAATTTGAAACAATGAATTGTTATGACAGTAGTTTCAAGGACTAATGGCATCAGAACTACCTGAAGCATTTGTTAAATGTACACATTCCCTGGCCTAGATGGAATGGAGCAAAATCTCCAACTTTAGGGTCTTGGAATCCCTATGTTTAACAAACTCACAGGTGGTTTTGATTTGCATCAGTTTGGGGAACTGTTGTTTTAGTGCTCTCCTAAGCAACAATCATCTTGCACTGCCTGATTCTTCATCAGAGCCTTGTTAAACTGGCTTCCACTTTACTTGCATTCTAGCATATGTACTCTGGCAGACACTAAGGGCATTTCCTGTCTTCTTTGCAAAGCTGCACTAGAGGCACATGTGGTGACATGAAAGTTGGATGCCTTTAAAGGGGTTTTCCTCTGAGACATTTTGCCTTTTCTGATTATCACATCCAACAGCACATTCAGCAGCCAGTGATAGACTTGTCCTCTCCCAGGTGAGAGAACTGGCAACAGACTCAGACCTCTAGGTTAAACAGCATCCTACGTGACCAGACTGGAATTCCCTTCATCCAGAGGTCCTGAATACCGAAGGGGCTGGGAGATTGCTCAATGTGGTTAACACTTCAAAGGTAGCCCATGATAGTTTCAAGAATGGAGAGAACAAAAATCATATTGTCACTCCATATGAGATATTCCAAAATAGCTCCTTTTAAAATTCCTCCAGCCAGAAGTCCTGGATTCCATAGAGGGCATCAAAGACAAAGTTGTGAAGTAGGTGATGTCTCCATGACATCTTCTACACCATCCATCTGGCAGGCCCTGATTCTCTTGGGCCTCCCACAGTGGCAACTCCTCCATGTGTTCTCCCAGACTGGACTTCCTTCTGACCTTCTTTTCTTTCTTCCTTTGTCCTCCACCTTCCAGCTCTGGACTCCTTTCTCCTTTCTCTCAGAGCTGTGCTTTCTCTGAGTTAATAGGGGGCCAACTTGAACTAACCATTCCACCAAAGGTAAATTATACAGTTATTTTCACTGTGTCCCCTGGCATAAAGCTAACCCCAGTCCCAATGAGAGACTCTAACAGTGAACACAGTCTGACCATGGAAGAGCTCTTTGTGTTTGGACACAAAGTGCACCAGAAAAGAAAAAAAATGTTTGACTCAGAGAAACCTCATCCCCACAAACAGAGACCCAATTCAAAGGACATGTCCTGTCTAATTGACTAAGTCAGCACCATTAACTTGCTACCAGAAGTATACCAAGTTGTCAACTGTAATATATAATCCACCAGTAGAAGTCATGAAGAGATAGCATGTCTTTTAGGTAAGTGAACAGATAAGATGAATTAAGTAGAGTTCACACCACTTAGATGGCAGAGCCGAATGATCAACAACATCAAGATGATTTTTATTGTGTTTACTGACATTACTCTGACTGCATTCATATTGTAAAAAATAGGAACTGAGCCATGGTGCCACTTTATTTATGGAAGTAAATATTTATAAGCAGAAAGGATAACAAATGTCTGAGTACAATAACCTTGGGAGCACCCAAATGTGAAACATCCAACATCAATGCCATTTGTTGTAACTTTGAGCTGTAAATAGCAATTCTTTAAATAAATTTCAGTCTCTAATGGAATCCTATTTGAATCATTGAAAAATTATCCGAATGACCTCAAAGCAGTTCTCTCTGAAACAAGTGTTAAGTTCTGCCTGAAATTAATTGTTGGAGGTACATTCATGTGTCTTCTTCTAACAATCTCAGAATCTAGTCCCAAGATGGCTCCTCCTATCATGTAACATTCTGCTGGGAAGCTCCCTTGGAATCAGATATATCCCTATCTCTAGCAGTCCAGTAGGTTAAATGTAGGTACTGTAAGTAGAATTCATCAATGACAAATGAGACCACATGATATTTTGGGATGAGAGCAGTAATTTTAGCCCTCAGCAAAATTAAGAGGAAGATGATGTGTGTCTTCTCTTCCCTATCCTCACAGTCCCCCTCCTCTTCCTCCTCTCTGCTCATATCTCCTCAGCAACACAAGGTCTTCCCAATTCCACATTTACCCCTTTCTGTGCCAGAGCTGGGGTCTTTCTAAGTATAGGCACAAACAAGAGCAGGGTAAGAGGAGATGTGTTCAAATCTGGATTTTATCTAGTTGTAATGACCTTGAAAAAAATCACTTCTCTCTTAGCCTCACTAAACTCATTAATAAAATGAAAGGAAGGAGATCAAGGAAATTAACATTTACGAAGCTCTTGTCTGTACCAAACACTGTGCTCAAGATTAGTTGCATCAATTATTCCCCTCATTTTTTTCCAAGCAATTATTTTATTTCTTACTCTACAGATAAAGAATTTTAGATTCCAAGGGCTTATGCAAATCCACAAATCTTTTGAGTGGTAAAAGAGGAATTTTCATCCAGGTGTGTGTGTCTGACTGCACAGCCCAGGCTATTTCCACTGTGTCAAATAGTACCTTGCTTCCAGGGTCTTGGCACAGATGGCCCCTAAGTCCTTTTCCACCTAGAACACCTTATGAGTCTGTGATACCCCATAACGATTGCGACTGTCTCCTCCATTTATTTAAGGTGCCAGTTCCACAAACATTTGTAAAAAGAACAGTGTTGGGTAGCATAAATTAGAGATACTGAGAAAAGGGTATTTGTGCTTGAGTGCAACTGTGAGTAAACCAAATAAAGGAGACCTGAACAAGTCTTTAAAAGATAGTTAAAAGACTGTGTCCAGGAAGGGAAATAAGCTATGTGGAAGCCAAGAGTCTATAAATCTCTACTCCTATCACCTTCAATATAAGAAAAGAACTGGTTTGTCTTCAGGCAGCTTAATGAACCAAAAATGGATGCTACCTCTTCCCATCAAATGAAACAAGATGACCAAATATGTCTCAAACTATACTTCCTTTACTTTGCCCTGTGTTATAAAAGATGCTGGGGACCAGAAGAATTGAGATTCATCTTATACCACTCTTCTTTACTCTCTGAGCCTTCTATGACCTCGTTTAGGGTATAGTGTGAATTTCAGATTGGAAGGAGATAATATAGTAGTGGTCTAGACTAGGGTAGTGGCAGTGAGGATGGAAAGAGATTTTGGAGATAGAATCAGTATGATTGGAAGTCAAAGGTAAGGAAGGGGCAGGTTTATGACCCGTGTGGATGAAAGGATGGTGGATCCAGTCCCTAAGATTGTGAATACTGGACAGCCAACTGGATTTGGATGGAAATTCATAAATTGTCATAGAAATGGAGGTTGTCTAGAAACCTCCCACCATCTTGGGTAGCACTGCTAAGTCATTACTCACCTGGGATTTAAGCCCTTGATTCAGATCCACATCACCTCTCCCCAGAACTATTATACTAAATTTATAAATGGTCTCCTTGCTTATAGCCATACTCCCTTGCAACCGACCCTCTACACTGCTGCCAGAAGGTTCTAACTCAAAGGCAGATCTCTTTATACCACTCTGTGGCAGTTTGAAATTATTTTATGAATAACAAAAAGAGAAAGATTATGTTTTTGAAGTAATCTATTCCTGTGAGTGTGATACCTTTTGATTGTATTAAATTCAGTTGAGGGTCCTTTGATTAGATTATTTGATAAGATTGCTTTAGCACTTTCAATTGGACTACATCAGTGAGGTGTGACTCAGGTTGAGTTTCCACCCTTTTCCTGGATCTGATATAAACAGAGACACAAAGAGAGACAGACACAGACACAGGAAAGGGAAGCCACCATTTTTTATCCTGCCATGTGAGAGAGGCCTAGAGGATCACTAAAGCACCAATTCCCCAAGAGGCTGGGCCCATGGAGCAGCTCAATAAGAGACGTTGATCCCATAGGGGAAGGCTGAAACCTCGACAAAGATCAGTGGCCATCTTGCTTTGCCATGTGCCAGACAACAGAATCAGCATTAACTGACTTTGGTGAGAAAGAACCTCTTGTGGTGCCTCGGTTTGGACTTTTCATGGCCTTGGAACTGTAAGCTTTTGCCCTAAATAAATCCCCTTTATAAAAGCCAATCCACTTCTGGTGTTATGCATTGGCAAACTAAAACACACTCTCTCACTTAAACCTCCTCAGTGGCTCTCCACTGCGCTCAGCATAAAGACCCATCACCCTCAAACGACCTTTAGAGCACTTCATAAGCCAGGCTAACCTACTTCTCCAGCTTTATCTCTCCAAATACACCAAACTTTTTAGAGTTCCTTGAGTACACCAGACCATTTCATACTTTTGTTCCTTTTTATGCTCCTCTCTCTACCTTAAATATTCCCTCCTGCACACAATCTGTTTTATGAACACCGACCCAACATTCAAAATTCAGATCATTTTTACTTTCTTTTTGATATCTTTCCTGATCTCCTTACCATGACCCAATTTATTCCCCCATAACTAGTATATGATGCTATGCAATACCTATAATACTTTACAGCACATAATTATATACACGTTTGTTCCCCACTAGAATTTTTGCACATCAAGGACAAGGACTATGCACAAGCCCTGGCATAGTTCACCCTTAGTAAAAGCTCATTAAATTAATGTTTGGATGAAGGATTAAATGGATAAACAATTGAATAGATTGATGAATGAATAAACAAGTGAACAAATGGAGGCAATACTAGAAAAATAAGATACAACACTTTACACGTTCATAGTGCACCACAGCTTACAAAGCCCTTTAAAGCCCTTTATCTTGTTTATCCCTCATAATACTTTGAAGCAGGAAAAGCAAATAGAGGCCATTACCCCCATCATTTTAAATGAGTGGTTTGGTGACTTTCAAAGGTCACAGATACAGTACGTGTCAGAGTGAAGACTAGAACTTAAGTTGTCATGAGTTATTCCAGAATTTTCTCTCGAGTGGTTAACAAACTGTCATAAGATACAAATTAATAGGTAATAGGTGTTTGTGATCTTTTATGATATATTTGTACCCAAAATCAACTTTCTCCATGCATTCACTTAGTAACCAACTCCTCCATGCCAATTTATGTTTAGACTTTTTGATGTTTTCCAAAAAGTCAGGTCAGTGTTCCCTGACCTTGTCAGCGGTCCCAGAGCAAAGCAACCCAGAGCTAAGGAGGAACCTCGAATGTTAAAAGGCCCATTGCAAGACTCATCAGAAAGTCAAGTACATAACTATAAAAATATCCCCCATGATCTATGTATGTAGCCATGGTGTCTGACAAATTCAGTTAAATCTGTCACACATCATTCTACACAGTGTTATTGAGAGAGACATAGTAGTATTGAATTTTAATTATTCAGCTCCTATTGATCCCACCATAATCTGGTGAGAATCATTTGCAAACTGACAGTCACCTTGGGAGACAGGCACGATTATCTAATTATAAATCTCACAATGTCATTTGAAAAAAAGGTTAGGATTTGCCTTCCTCACAAAATAAAGTTCCCATTTCTGCCAACAAATTCCCATATAGAAACGAAAACAGTGCACACAGGCTCTTAAGATGAGATGTAAATTGAGTCTGGGTATGGCATCATTGCCTCTCTCCATCTCCACCCTGATCCCGCTTCCTCAATGCCCTCACACTGGGTGCTTGGGGGCTACTCTGAAAAACTCTGTTCAGAATTTATGCTGTAGTGTTTCTCTATCAAGTCCCTCCCCGACCCCACCACTTATAATATTCATCGCAAAGGACCCTATGAGGAAGGATGTTAATCTGGGCTAAGGTCTTTTTCCTAGTAATAAGTAACAACCACCATATTTGCATTCTCACAGGTATCCTCAAAGTCTCAGCACAGAGAAGTAACAAATGGTGGGAATTTCAGATCCCTGCCAGATGGACGGGGTGGATATTGGGAAAAGAGAGACCTCATGTTGTGAATCAATCCATTCCACTAGAGCAGCTATCTGCCTGAAGCAATAGTCAACAAATACTCTTTGAACACTAATTATGAGCCCAGAAATGTGATAGGCCCTGAGGGATACAGTAATAAACAAAATATAAATGCCCCTAATAGAACTTAAATAAATGGCTGGAATTAAATCATTAAATGATTAAAACATGCAACAGGC
>JAQZBX010083450.1:0-13388 GCA_029593785.1 Cabassous unicinctus
GAAATCAAGAATCAAAAACATTTTTGCAGACCAATGTTCAAAGTGGTATTATTCACAATGCCAAAATGTAGAAGCAACCCTAAATGTCAGTCCCACATGAATGGATATGCAGAAAGTAGTATATACAAACAATATTAGTCCACCATGAAAAGGAATGAAGTTCCAAACATGCAACAGCATGCTAGATGTTGAAGACATCATTTTAAGTGAAATAAGCAAGAACGAAGAGGACAAATATTGTACGATTTCAATGATAAGAAATTATTAGAGTATGCAAATTGTTAGATTCAGATATGAGAATATAAGTTACCAAGGATAGGGAATAGGGAGTGAATGTTTAATTGCAATAGAGTTTCTGTTCATGTTGATGGAAAAGTTTTGCCAATGGATGGTGATAATGGTGACATGAAAAGATGAATATTAACACCACTGAATTCTGCATTTGGAACCGGTTAAAATGCAAAATTTGAGGTTGTATATATGTAACAGAATAAAATTAAAAATATATATAGACCTGTACAACATCACAGTGGACCCTAATATGATCTACGGACTATAGTTTAACATTTTTTTTATAATAATAGTATTTCAACAATTGGAATTAAAGTGTCACATTGATGGAAAATGTGAGCAATAGAGAAATTGTGTTTGTGAGTGAGTATATATTTCTTTATATTTTTTTAATGAGTTTTCTATATATCTACAAGTTTCCTATTTAAAAATAGCAAGTATTATATCACTTCAAAAAATGTAAGAATGCTAAAAATTTCTAATTTCCTTTGCTCCTTGTCATTTTAATTATTGTTCATACATATTTTACTTCTACATGTGTTATAATCCTGAAAATAAAATGTTATTATTTTTGTTGTACACATTTGTCTTTTACAAAATTTCAAATATTTCCCTTGCCTTGCACTCTTAATTTCTTTTTATAGATTAAATTTTTTCTCTGGTATCATTTTTCTATATGCTGTACAGCTCCTGTTTGATTTCCTTATAATACAGTACTTTGTGCTATAAATGTTCTGAGTTTTCATTTATCTTAAATGTCTCCATTTCACACTTGATTTTCACATACAGTTTCACTAGACATATGTCTTAGTTTCCAGAGGGCAGCTGATACATGGTACCTTAAAATTTTATTTAGGGTAAAAGCTTACAGTTCCAAGACCATGAAATGTCCAAATCAAGGCATAAGAGAGATGCTTTCTTACCACAGTCAGCTATTGGTGATCTTGGTGTCTTGTCATATGGTAAAGCAGGATGGTGGCCAATCTCTGAAAAGGTCCCTGCCTTCCCTTCTGGGCTTACCATCTGCCAAAGCCCAGCTATGGGTGACCAGGTATAAGCCTTGTCTTCTTCCTGGCCTCTTCTCTCAGTCTTGGCTACTTTGCTTTCTTTCCAAGTTCAGCAATGGGCTATCAAGCATATTGTTTGGCTCATCTCCCTCAGCCTTGGGCTGCTCCATGACCCAACCTGTTTACATCTTCATGCTTAAGCTCTTAAGCTTAGCAATCCTCCAGTCCTTTCATATAAATCAGGATCAAAAATGGCAGAGCTCTCTTTTCCTGTATGTCTCTCTCAGGGCCTCCATTTATATACAGACCCAAAAAGAGGGCAGAGACTCAACCTGAGTCATGCCTCAATGAGGTAATCCAGTCAAAAGGCTCTCACATCCAAAGGACGGGTTTAGTTAAAAAACAATCTCTTTTGGGGAGATTTATTTAAAAAAACTTTGAACTGTCACTATATAGAATTATTTTTCTTTTTACTTCTCAAACTTTCTACATTTCTTTTCCTTCTGGTGTCATTGATTCTTTTGAGAAGCCAGTCATGATTGATATGTTCCCTGCTCCCCACTCCCCCAAAAGATCATTCCTTTCCACCCCATTTTGGCAAGGTGAAGTGGTTGTGTTGAAGTGTTCTTTGTGTCTTCCATTTTCTGTAGCTTGATAATGACCTGCTTCTATGGGGGCAGGCTTGTTTGCATATAGCATTTATGTTGTTTTGGATGGTCAGAAATTCTTAGATTTGTAAGTTGATGTTTTTCTACAAATCTTATAAAATTTCTGCCACAATGTAGGCTCTGCTGTTTTTTATGTAAACCATTTTGTTGTTGTTGTTTTCCCTTAGCTCCTCAATTTGGAAAATATTTAATGATCTGCTTTCAAGTTTACTGATGATCTCTTTGATAGCCTCCAAACTGCTGTTGAGTCCTGGAAAATTTTTATTTATCATATATTTTGCTTTCCTTTCTAGAATTTCTATGTAGTTCATTTTTTTTAAAACTGAGCTTTCCTACTATAATTTTTCATATATTTTCTCATTGGATCATCTTTCCTTGAGTCATTAAGCATACGTTTAAAATTGGCTGCTAATTCAAACTTTGTATTCATCTTGTAATCTGTTTCCACTGACTTTTTTTTTTTTTTTCATTAATGTGACTCACATTTTCACACTTCGGTTGGTAATTTTAAAAAAAAATAATATACTCTACTTGGTGAATGATGCATTGTAGGGAGGCTGGATTTTTATTTTTTATTTTTATAAGGGGTACCAAAGTTGGTTCTGGCTGGCAATAAATTTTGAAACTCCCAAACTTTTTGATATTATTTGTTATGGATGATCTCTTTCATGATGTCCTTAAACTCAGGGTATGGTTTTTACTACAGAATATTGTCCTTACTTCATACATGCATTGTTGTTTGTGTGTATGTGTGTTTGGTTGGTTGTTCTTTGGTTTTATTTTTGTTTTTGTTGTTTTTCTTGCATTAACTTCAAGCATGACTTAATAAAATGTATTCATCATACTGGCTGTACCATAATCTCAGCTTCTCCCAGCCCTTAGTGAACCCTGGTATAAATATACTGGTCTCAACCGTGCAGCATCTTCTCTTGGCCTGTTGATTCTCCATCAGTGCAAATGCAGCTCAGTCTTCAGCTAAGATCCTACAGAGAATCCCTGGACTGATATTTGGGCATCTCATTTTTATACTTATTTTATCTATTCCAACTTCTTCAGTGGAGGAAACTCAAGTCTCTGCCTCGTAAGCAATGCAAGACCTTTATACTCTGCTTATTCTCTATATCTCCAAGGTAGTAAGCAGTACAGAAAGGCCTGGTAAACATGTGCCCCTTCTCATGTACTTCCATTGTCTCATGGATAACTGATATGGTATGTCTGTATCCAAAGCCTGAAAACAGTTTCTATTTGTATTTTATTAAGGTTTAAATTTGTTTATGATGGCAGGGGAATTCTTGTACCACTTAAAATGTCATGGCAGAAGCCAAAATATGACAAAAAATTTAGAATCTTTTTTGATTTAATTGATTATATGGTTTGAAACACTATCTCATTTTTTATTCCCTATCCTTTTTATGACTCTCTTTTTCTTTTCCCTTTTTTGGCTTACTAAAGGATAACTCTTTATCTTTCTTCTTTTTTGATAAATGTTATTCAGTTTTATTTGCTTTTAATTCAATGTTATTCTAATTTTATCACTTTATTTCTCCAATAAGTAGGTTAAATTCATTGTTTTTTATATTTTTGACCAAGAAAAACTTAATGTTACATTATAATTTTATTTTTAATTTTCAAATAGAAATTAATTTTTAAAAAATTGAACATTAATTTTAAATGTGTTTTATTTTTATTAAATAATTTATCTCAATTCATTAAAACTCTAAAAATTTATTCAAATTTACAGATTAATTGTAATAAATTTTTATAAATGACTCATTGTTGATGAGACAGTTTCACATCTTGTTCTGCTAATTTCAAATGATCAAGTAAATCTATTATATTATTCAGAGTTTATTCATCTGTGGGAGGCATTTAAATAGTACATGTGTTTTGTTCATTATGCCACTTCATTTAATTCATTTATTCAATAATTTTTAATTGAATAACTACAATGTACCAGATATTGTATACACAAAATAACAATCATAAAAGATCTTTGTCCTCTTGGTTCTTATGTTCTACCTTTGAAACAATGAAGAAATATACAGAAGTAAGTGATATGCCATGTTAGAATGTGTAAAGTAATTTTAACAAAAAAGAAAATGTAATATAGACTAGGGGATTTGGGGCAAGGTCATGACAAAGCAACTGGAAATATTGAGATCAGGTCAGACTTTCATAAAAAGTTGATAAATGATGAAATATTTGAAGATGAAAAAGGAAATCATAAATATTCATGAGAGGAAAGTATTCTAAATAGGGGGACACTAGTGCAAATGGCCTTGTGCAGATGGTAGACTGAAGTTTTAGGAAATCTGAGGAAATTCATCTAACAAAAGTGACATTGTATCATGTAGAAGTGGTGGGTAAAAATTAACTAAGTCTATGTATACGGATGATAATAACTGTTATGAAGGAAAAACTAAGTGGAAGGTGTCCATGGAACAGATGGGCTTGCTCTTAAAAATAATTTATAGCAAATTCTTCAATTGTGATGTCACATTAGAGCAACCCAATAGAAGTGAAATAGAGAGTCATACAAACACCTGGAAGAAGTGGGGCTCAAACAAATGGAATCATAAAAACAGCATTATGTAATCTTAGATACTTTGTGCCCTTTATCTGAAAGCTTTGCATCATATTGTTTTAATAAAAATAGTGTAAGATATATAATATATTGAATTTAATATTTTTGACTCAGTCTGATTATCTATGTCTTTTTTCAATAATTAATTCTACATACTAAATATATAATTAAAATTTTCTCTAACATTAAATTTTACTATATTAATATCTCTAGTTTCTTTTTTGAAATGTATTTTTCTCCCTTGTGCCCTCTTTCTTATTTGTTTTCTTTAGTCATTTTCAGATAATTGCTCTATTGTTCTGCCATCCCCTCCTATATTTTGAAGGACAAGTATCCTATGAAAAATTCTAAGCTATTATACACTATGTTCTCCAAATGTCTACAAAATATTTATTTCATTTTTGAGTAGACCTCTAATCTTTGTCATGGTTATAAGAGGGGCTTGGTATCTACATGATATAAAAGCTTCAATTTAATTCCATTAATTGTATCTAATTGAATACCATAGTTTATTGAGAATTCCTGACATGATTATTGACATAAAATTAGTTAAGAGTAATAATTGTGTTGTCCTTTTAAAGTGTATTTCAAATGCATCTTACTGTAGCTAATTAGAACAAAAACTCAAAGAATACACAAGGTCAACAGAAACATTGCCAGGAAATCCAAAATGTAACAGATTGAGCAAAAATAATTATCATTATTTGAAGCCTGTTAAATTAAACCCTTGTTAAATTGAATGTTTATAATGAGCAATTCAAAAGGATATGTTATCTGACAAATTTCAGAAACTAGGAGTTGATCCTATGCCATGGGCAAGAACAAGAGAACTGAGAGAATCAGACAGGGAGAATAATTGAAAAAAGGAAAGGAAATGCAGGGCTCATTCTGGAAAAATCAGAATTACAGGGGGTTATACTGAAGGTAAAGAGAAAGCCTCTAGAAAAGAGATAGGCAGATACACCAGACCCAAATATGAAGTGCATACTTAGAAGAATTGATATGGACATTTAAGCATAATTTTGTACAAATAAAGTAGATTACAGTTTCTTATGAAGGTAATATAGTGTGACATGTTTTTTCTTCTACAAAACAGGATGAATATATTAATGATTAAAAAACATAATTTGATAATAAGTTTTTATGTTATATAAATTAGTGCACAGACCTACTTAAAATATTTTATTTAAGAATGCATATTCAATGTTATTGCAAGATGATAATAACACTTTCAAATTAGAACTAGAAAAAGTACAAATAAAATATAAATGCCTTTATGCTCCACATAATATCAAAAACTACACATTTTAGCATTATATTTAGAAGGGAGAAATGACAATCTCTGGTAGATAAATTAATAAAATAAAATAAGTTATCTCCTCTAAGATGAAAAATTCTATGGAAACAATCTTATTTATATTCTGTGACTCAAAGTAAAAATAAATATAAGCTAAAGTTAATAAATAATATAACTATAATAATATTATATCCCAAATTGTAACAAATGTCTGTATGGATGCATGGTTTTAGTAATGTGACCTATATGAGAAATCTGTATTTTCTGCATGAGTGAATAGGTAGGCAGTATACTCATTACATCTCAAGAATATTTCAGTAGTACATTTCATGAGTGGTTTCTTATATTATAAAATTTTCTAATTTAAATTATTATACTGTTAATAAGTTTAGAGAAATCAGAAACCTGTAAAATAGGTAAGAAAAGTAAAAAAATATGAAAACAATTTTCTATATATGTAAGCATACCTACATACACACACAGATCTATCATATTATAACTTTAGTCTCTCCACTCCCAAGACAGATGACTCATTCTATTTTAGGAGGTTTGTTTTTGATAATATGAAAACTTCCTAACCAGTTGACTGTAAGTATTTATCCAAAGTATAGCTCTGCTTATACTTATTTCCCTATTCTTACTATTCAAAAGTATATCATTTGAAAAGGAATGTGTATAAATTTCTAGGTCTGGTTTAATATGTACATAGGAAATCTTTGGAAAAGAATTCTAGAAATAGAATTTTCAATTAAATTAATATGTTTTGATTAGAAATATATTCAAAGAAAATATACCAAAGAAAGATAAAATATGAGTGGGATAGCAGCACTTTATGAACTACCACTGTGCTTTCCCAAGAAAACACAAACAAAATAAAATTATCATTACCTAGTATGAGTGCATAAATTCATTCATCACTAAATACATTATTATATATTTAACTTGCTATAATGCAATCAGTATTCACTTGTATTTTTTTTCTTATACTTTTGCTCGAGGCTGGGAAGAACACAAATATAAATAAGCAAACTCATCTGTCAAGGTGTTTACAGTCTTCTTGGAAAGGGATAAATAATAAACACATGCACAGACACATACACAAGCACGCACACATGCATATATTTATTTTAAAAGAACTTCTTCAAGTTTATCTTTGATTGCTTTCTATATATATATCAAATTTGATGGACATCTCATTCATTTTATGAGTACTAAGTGATTCATGCACAACTGAAACAGGACTGAGAGACACACCCTTTCTAATGGTCATGTTGTAACAATTTCCAGGAGAGTTCATTCTTCTGGGTTTTCATTAAAGAATAAGTATTCATTCTTTCAATTCTCTCTTCAAGGGGAAAAAAATCTCCTTTAACTATGTTGGATTCAGTATTAACAAAGCTTTTCTGTTGGATTTAGAGCCCTGAAAATCTATCTTATATACCTCCAAATTGCGTCAGGAATTATTGTGTAGCTAGTATATTATTAATCTAAACACACACTTGTTTATTAAGTCGTTATAGCATTTTTAATCTCATTTTCCTCAGATTATAGATCAGTTTATTTGGCATTAAAATGACAATGGGATAGAATACAGAAGCCACTTGTTCTTGCATCAGGTAGGGTATTATTCCATATATTGAAGGTTCATTGGTGTGACTAAAGTCATTTCCAAATCATCAGGTCAACTGGTTAATTTACCACCGCATTACATTCACTATTTTCATATTAAATCACACAAAAACACAAATTGAACAGCTAAAATAAATTTCCTTCTCACATCCAAACACATGAAGTTTGTTTTTGATAATATGAGCACTTCCTAACCAGTTGACATAGGTGGACAGAGCACTGAAATAGAACAGAAGAAATTTAAATTTCAGCAATTGCATAAAACAAATTGCCAAAATCGACTCCCCTGTAGAGTGCAGATATTAATAATTATCTAAGAAGATTGCAATGAATGATGAAGGGCAAATTGTATTAGTGATAGTTACTCTTTAAAAAATTAAATATTGACTATCTGAATTAAGTTGGCCATTAAAGCCACAACCTCATGTATTATAATGTTTTGTGAGCTAATCCAAAACTTACCAGTTTCCTTATATATTCTTAGGTTTTGCTGAAAGAATTAATCAAGATATTTATTGGGAAGATACATTATGATTGAATTTAAATTTTTATGAAATTTAATATTTTCATTCAAATTTCTTTCTTAAATACTTAGCAATATTTTGACTTTATAGCTTAATATTTACACATTTTATTGTTTATGAAGCCTAATTTCTTGAAAACCTATAAGGTTGTCTGTTCCCTTCAAATATTTTGTTAGGATAGTAAGAATTATTATGAAAAAAGAAATTATTTTCTTCTGATGCATTACTCTTTTTTATGCATTGTTAATTGTGGATTCAGTGAGCTAACAACTAAATAACTATGCTCTAAATCATAACTAAAGGAGCCATAGGGAAGATTAATTAAATATTACTGTGAACATTTAAAAAAAACAAGTCTTTACACTTAGATTTGAGACAATATTTAAGAGTAAAAAGGCAGGAAAAATGAAAGTTAGAAAGAATAAAAGAAAAATCTTTCCTTGATAGTCATATAGTTAAATAAATTAAAAATCATGGATCTACCTATGTCAAATTCAAAGTTTAATGTATTATTTCTTAGATAGCACTAGATTGGAGGCTAGATTTTATTAGTTATTTAATACAGGTATTATTATTTTTTTCATATGTTTTCACCCCACAGGTATTTTGAGGTAGTCTTGAGGTAACATATTCTTCTGCAAATCATATTCTAGAAAATATTTAAATCTTCAATGTTATTCAACCTTCCAGTTTTGCTATATCCACATGGATCCCATCAGTAAGAGGAAAATCCTTTTGGAATAGAATAATTATGGAAGGGAATGGAAGCCCCATCCAAGAGTCTTCTGGTAAAATAAGGTCAAGATTACTTAGAAGAATTGCCAATATCAGCTTAAAACATTTTCATTGAATTTGTGAAAAGAATAAAGGCAGAGACAAAGAAAAATGCTCAAATAAGTTGTCATAAGGCAGATTTTAGGTTCAAGTCTATTGTGCTGGTAAGATTACATGTCAACTTAACCCAGTAATGGTGCCTGGTTGTTGGTCAAAAAACAACTGGCATAAATGTCACTCTGAAGTCATTTTGTGGACTTCAATCATCACTAATTTGATTGCATCTATGGCTGATTATATTTTCAATCAACTGAGGAGATTGCCTTAAGCAATAAGAGACATCTCATTCAATCAGTTAAAGGTTTTAAAGAGAGAAATGATGATTTCAGCAATGAGAAGAGAGACTTTCCATCTCTACTTAAGCTATTCAGCTTGACCTGGAGAATTCTTTGAATGCATTCATCAGATTTCCCAGCTTGTAACCTGCCCTATGGAATTAGTACTCCTGCATCTCCAAAGTCCTGGGAGATAATTTTATAAAATCTCATGTAATTTATAGATATCTCTTGTCATTTCTGTTTCCCTAGAGAAATATGACTATATATTAGAAATTTTTTAAAAAGACAGTACAAATTAGAACCCCAAGCCACCTATTCTAGTTATTTAAATGTTTTGAGTGACTCTAACAGTATGATACAAATATTTCTTTAATGAAATAATATGTTAATGACTTGATTGGGAAAACCCAATGATTTTCTTATCTAATTTTAAAAGTTGCATGAGTGAGGGGTTGTCAAAAATGTTATCTGAAGGGAGGTTGAGATAAATGTGTTTATGTAGATGTGGTAAAAGAATGGAAAGGAACAGCATATTAGTCAGCTAAAGGGGTGCTAATGAAAAATATCAGAAATTTCTTGGCTTTTATAAAAGGGTATTTGTTTGGGTTAGAAGTTTACAGTTACCAGGCCATAAAGCCTAAGTTACTTCCCTCACCAAAGTCGGTTGCAACATGTTCGAGCAAGATGTCTGCCAATATCTGCAAGGGTTCAGTCCTCCTCTTCCTCTTCGGCTTCCTCTTCCTCTTCCTCTTAAGGCTCCATGGTCCCAGCTTCTTCCAATATCAGCTGTAGGCTGAGATAAGGGTCATCTCTTTCCCAGGGCTCATTTCTCTCTGGGATCAGCTGCTCTGCTATCTCCACAAGGCCAACTGTAAATTATCAGGTGAATGGTTCATCTCTCTTCCCGGACCTCTGCCATATCTGATGGAGTTTTCTCTCTTTCCTCACATATCTGCTTATCTGTGCCTTTACTTCCCAGGGCTATAGCATTAAAATTCCAACCTCCCTTCTCTGCCGTGCAGTTTGTCTTGGTGGGATCACCTTGGTGGGTGGGGTGATGTGGCCTAATGAAAGCCTTAATCATTATTTAATCAAGTAAAAGTGAAACCTCTGAATCCAATATAATCTAATATGCCTGAAGGAAGAGACCAGTTTACAAATATAATCCATACATATTTTTGGAATTCATAAACAATATCAAGCTGCCACAAATAAAATAAAATATTTTATCATTATGAAGAAATCAATTTATTGTTCTTTAAAAGTGATTAGTACTCAAAAGAAAAATATCAGCACTAAAACATTCCTTTCCATCGTTCAATGATGTACCTGAATATTTACTCTAGATGCCAAAAGAAATGTTATACTAGGTATGACCAAATCAATATTAGCACATATTCAATGGACTTGGACTTTATAAAGAGAAAGTATCCATGACTCTTGATGTATTTAATTATAAATGAATAAACCTTTAGAAATTATTTTAAAGCAGCTTACATATATATCACATTAATAGAAAGTAGAAAACTCCAGATAACTTGGACTCAACATTGAAACAACAAATTTTGCAAATGAGGAGACTAGTAAAGTTATCATTTATTGAACTCCTGCTGCCAAAATGGAATTTTGTGTATATTGCTTTATTTGAGCTTTATCAGTAATTAGATGGACAGACATCAGGATGATATGAGTCACAGAAATCAGAAATAAACTAGAACTGAAACAAACAAATCTAGAATAGTTCAGAAAATATCAGAGTGATTAATCACCATAGAAAACACAGTCAAGGGAAGAAAAAAATGAAAGGGTAAATTTCATTTTTTTGAAGAAAAAGTAATTTGAAAATGAGAAAGAGATATAGTAATTTGAAAGAAACAAACAAAACGAAAATGCTTAATTGTAATTTTGAAAATATTGAAAAACTTGATTGAAACAAATATAAAAGGAGTACATGGCAAAAATTTATTTATTATTTCATTAAGAGGAGTATCAGTGGTTTGTTAAGACTGATTCAAGGATCATTTACATAACAAGGATTTACGGAATTTATTTTAAAATATACAACAAAATGAGGTTTTTCCCTTTGAAATTTTTATAGAAAATAATATACATATAGATAAGAACATAGATCATAAGTGTAAATGAATTTTAATGAAAAGAAAATAATTCTATCAACAGGACCAAGACAAGGGAGTGGAGTATTGCCATCTCTCTAGAATACACCACTTTGCTGTGCTTTAATTAAGATTTGAAAATTATTTGTCTAAGAAGGACCTATGGAAAATTTTTTTGTCTGATGGTTTGGACCCAGTTGAACCTTATTTAATCTGCTAGGTTGTGGAAATGCATGTAAACAAGAAATGAGTTGGCTTTTCACAATGGAGTTTATTAGTTTACAAGCTTACTGAAGGAACAAGGGAGTATTTACTTAATTAGAAGGCACCTTATATGCAGGGCAGATAATTCTGGTTGAAATGCTGCTCTGTGATCCTGAGGGATAGAATTATTTTATACAAAGGCCCTGCATACATGCACCAAAATTCCCATACATATTCCTGATTAAGATAAATGAGACTTGTGTTTTTGCATCATTTAGCTCCATGCCATTTTTTTTCTCCTCCTTTATAGTTTTCAAGAAACATTTTGTACACTACAGAGCACTTCTTGTGGTTCAGCTGCTTCCCTGGACCCCATCTCATGTATGAAAGTGTCCCTAAATAAACATCTGTATGATATACCCATGTCTTCCTGAACTAAGGCTTATTTTTGCAATAGCACAGTGGCCTAAATGAAGGAGAATGGGTTGTAATCAATATTACTGAGTACATGATAAAGAGAAGTCATTGGAAGCCAGAGACTGAAGAAGGCCACACAGGAAGAAGCCAGAAGTCAGTGAGAACAATGCATGCAAATGCGAGCTGTGGTACAAGCCCAGGAATACAGAGGATGGCAGCCAGCCAGCACCTGACAGTTAAAGACTTTGGGTAGAATGCATGCCTTGTTGATAACTTGAATTTGAACATCTAACCTTTAAAACAAAGTCAATAAATTCCTCATGGGTTGGTATTTGTCACAGAAGTCTGGTAAACTAAAAGGGTTTTTTGACAGAACTGGTATGATATACATTAAGGGTTTTGTTACATAAGTTGGCTCACAAGCTGACTCTGGGATTTGCCAAGTCTGAATTCTGTAGTGCAGACTTTGAGTTGGAAACAACCAAGGAAATGAAGTTAAATTTCCCAGTAGAAGCTGGCTTGCTGAAGTAGAAGCAGAAGTTTTTCTTTTAGTCTTCTGAAATAGTCAGTTCTGGCTTTTAAGACCTCTGACTAATGGGGTGGAGACACTCCTCACATTGCTGTTGACAATCTCCTTTGTGTATTTTAGATGAAATAAGTTGTAAACTCAATCAACTGATTATAGGTGCAAAATCCATCTTTGAAATATCTTCAGAGTGACAGTCAGGCAAGTGCAACTTGTCAAATCAACTGGACACCATAATCTACCAAATTGAAACCTGAATTAATTTTCCCAGTCTACCATTTCTCAACTTGGCATTCCTAAACACAGAGTGCAATAACATAGACACACTTCTTTCTAACATCATACAACTATCTTGTCTAAAATAGATAATGCATTCTTTTCTGAGAAGAGTGTGTGAGTCCTTCATGATATTCAGTCTTACTCTGAAACTTTAATACTGTCACATAAAGTATATACAAATTTATGTTTATGAAAAAAGGGAACAAAATGTAAGAGAAGGAATTAAACAAAGAGAGTTGCAGTTGATACATATCTGTTTATATCTATCTATCTATATATGTTACAACCTAGCTTCTGAAAAGCACGGGTCCGGGTGGCTGCAAGACCAAAGGACAAACCTTGTACAGTGATCAGAACTAAGTTTTATTTATTGGTACTTATGGACAGGGCAGATTCTCTCTGGTGGCGGCAGTCTGGAGAATGAAGATAGCAATCCACAAAAAGGTGGAAAAAGGAGAGACAATATATAAGGTCTCAGAACAAAGACATTTCATTACATAGCTCCTGATAGTGTCACATATATAGGGTCTGATGATTTTATTGTAGGAAAAAACTCTAAAGCCTGGAGAAAATTACAGTCTCTGATACCATCAGAATTATTGTCCTGTGAGGAGGCTTGTTACATTTTAACGTGTGTCCTGGAGCATGCAGGTGGCTGCATTCTGCAGGCTGAGTTTTCCTTAGGGAGGGGACCTATTGTACCATATATATATATATATATATATATAAATGTCAA
>JAQZBX010083451.1:0-13387 GCA_029593785.1 Cabassous unicinctus
GTCCTTTAACCATTTTCTAGATCTTTGAAAATGATGTTTCTGCCAGCTCTTGCTGGGTGTTCAAAGCTTCTGTGGGAGAGATGGAGCCCTGAAGCATCTCACTCCACCATACAGGGCAGGTCTGGTTTCCCATATAGCACTTTATTGGAACCATAAACAGGTGTCCCTAGCTCATGACCCTTTGCTGCCAACTTCCAGAAAATTGTGGTAATATAGATACACGGATCTACAGTGTCCTAAGATGGGCATGGCACCCCCTAGAGTTGTGCAGTGCCCACCCTGCACAGCTGTACACTTAAAGTTACCCAGTACTTTCCCAATTATTTCCCAAGTGTCTACTTCAGAGATAGACAACAAACAAGATAAGTCTGTAAAATATTTACTGTATAGATGTTGGTTCATGTTTTAGACAGAGATAACGCACAGGAGGGGGTTGACGTGCTGGGAGGTGGCTACCCCTTTAAATAGGGTAGTAAGGGAAGGCCTCACTGAGGAGATGACAGTGAAGAAGAGACTTGAAGGGGGTGAGGGAATGGCCCTGTGGGTATCTAGGGGCAAAGTATTCCAGGCAGAGAGAAAACTGCTGCTAAGGTCCTGAGGTGTGTCCCAGCCGGGGGGGGGTTTGGGAAAGCAAGGAGGCCCACGTGCCATGTGCTTGGAACCAGCGAACAAGGGGCAGAGGGCGGAGGGTGAGGGGAGGGAGGGAACAGGGCGGATTGTGCAGAGCCGAACCTCCCTGGGCCACAGAGAGAATTTTGCTTTTTCGCTGAATGAGCGGAGGCACCTGAAGGTTCTGAGCAGAAGTGGGACGTGTGCTGACCTTTTTTTCTTATTATTAATTGTGATAAAATGCACATAACATAAATTTACCATTAGTGACACTGAGTACATTCACATGAACAACCATCACCCCAAAAGGAAGCCGCACACCTGTTAAGCTGTCACTCCCCACTGCCCCCTCCCTCAGCCCCTGGCAGCCATGAGCCTCCTTTCTGTCTCCATGGATCTGCCTGTCCTGGACATTTCCTGTAAATGGAGCCCTGTAATATGTAGCCTTCAGTGCCTGGCTTCTTTCACTCAGCAGAATGCCCTCGGGGCTCATCCATGTTGTTGGATGCCTCAGAACCGCTCATTTTGAAGGCTGAGTAATATTCCACTGTGTGGCTAGACCCCGTTTTGTTTGTCCATTCATCCGTTGATGTACATTCAGATTGTTTCCACATTTTGCCTGTTGTGAGTAATGCTGATTCAGTCATCTGTGTATACGTTTTTATTTCAACACATGTTTTTTTTTATTTTGGGTGAATGCCTTGGAGCAGAATTGCTGGGTCATATGGTAACTCTATGTTAAACCTTTTGAGGCACTGCACCATTTGACACTCCTGTATGAGGGTTCCAGTTCTTTTTGATTGTTTTCTTCCCCTTTTTAGGGAGGGGGGACTGTTTATTAACTTATGACATACAGAAAAGTACATGTAAGTGTCAAACTCTATGAATTTCCAGACTGGATGTACCCATGTAATCAACTCCCAGATTAAAGAAACAGAAGATGACCATCCTCCCAAAAGAGCCCTCACATCCTTTCCAATCCCACCCCCAAGGGAACTGCATCCTGATTCTGACTCCATAGATTCACTTAGCCTGTGTTTGTACTTTTCATATGGAAGCATTAATATGTCGTCTTTTACTCAACATCATATTTTTGAGATTCTTCCACATTGTGTGTATGCATTGTTTGTGCCTTTTTCATTGCTGTATAGTATTCCACGGTGGGGTGTCCACGCGTCCTCCCATTGATGGGGGTCTGGGTTATTTCCAGTGTGGAGGGACTCTGATCATTCTAGAACGTGTCTTTTGTTCCACATCTCTCCATCATTCGTAAGGCTAAGATTATTGATAGAGTAGCTCCAGGCTCTGTATGGTGCCAGGTAGAAGGAATCCGTAGCCCACATCCCATATTCTCTGGAGCGCTTCTTCCTGGATGAGGCTCGAAAGCCAGGAAGGCAGTCCTGGCTGCTGCTTTGAGCTCTTTAACTCTTGCTCTGTGGCCCTGAGAATTGTTCTCTTCCGTGGTGCCCACCGACGCGCCATCCGCGTTGTTGGCCTAGACTTGGAGGCGCCACACCACGCCAGTCCTTGTCCACACTGGCTGGGGTGTCCTATTCGGTGTGAGTGTCCAGCACGGAGACCACGGTCCCCAGGGCTGCTGTCGGCGCCATGGGGGCGTTCTGCACACTGGCCCAAGTGTTTCCTGTTATTGGGGTGCCCTGGTGCCCTGGCGTGTGGTGGGCAGGAACCACTGGTGTGCGGGTGGGGGAGGGCGTGCCGTCACAGGCCTGTGGAGATGTGCCCACCTCCCCTCTCGCGCCGCTTTTCTGACTCTCTGTCCCTCTTCCTTTTTTCCTCTCTCTCTGAACTGCCCTTTCCCATATGGCATCTCTGCCCCTGTCAGCACCCTTGCTCAGTTCCCCTTTCTCCTCTGACCGCTGTGGGTGCTGATGCCTGGTTTCACTGCCCTCCCCCACAGACTGGGCTTCTCTGAGCCCAGAATGGCTGCCCTGGCTGTGCCCCGCCCCGGTGGCCTTTCACCTCCACTCCACAGCCAGCTCTCAATCCCCCTTTGGATCCCCTGGGTCTCACTGTCATCCAAGTGGCAGGCCCCCCATGTTGAGCCAGGTCCCAGGGGTCACTGGCCAGCCTGTGGGTATGTCCCGCCACTTTCCCTCACCGCCATCCTGAACACCTAGTCAGGATTGCATCAGGCGCCTCCCGCAGGTGGGCTCCGGCCACCCAGAACAGTCTCCTTTCAGTCACTCAGCCAGTATTTACACTACAGGAGCAAAGCAGACAAACCCGGAGCTCCCCCCTCAGGGGGATGCAACCAGTAGCTACAATAAATCACATTTATGGCCTGTCAGATAGTGATCAGTGCTTTGAAGAAAAGCAGAGCTGGAGAGAAGGGGGGCGGTGAGTGTAATAGTGGATGCATTCAGGGTGAGCCTGGCTGATCTGGTGACATTTGAGAAAAGGAGGTAAGGGCAGAGAGAGGGGACAGCAAGTGCAAAGGCCCTGAGGCAGGCACGCGCCTGGCACATTAGAAGAATGTCAAGGAGACCCGGGTGGCTGGAAGAGAAGGAATGAGGGGTTCAGGTGGGGGCAGATTGTGTGGAGCCTTGTGGGGCCACAGTGAGGATTGGGGCATTTATTCTGAGTGAGACGGGAGGCTTGGTGGGGCTGGGAGCTGAGGCGGGAGATGAACTGGCTTAAGTGCTGCCATGTGGGGATGAGACTAAGGAGAACAAGGGTGGAATCAGAGGGACAGAGGGGCCAGGACCTGGTAGGGCCGCACAGGAAGGCCAAGGGCCGCACAGCCTTGCTTATGAGTCATGCCCACTCCACCAGCCAGACCCTCACAGGCCAGACTCAGCTGCGTCTCCAACACTTTTGTTTTAGTAGATAGAATTAGGTTCATTGACAACTGTGGAACGACAGTACAGAGAGTTAGCTGTGTACCCTGCACCCAGTTTTCCCTTTGCCAACATCTGGCATCACCGGTACATTTGCCACAGATGAAACCAACATGGTGCGAGCTCTCAACCAAGCCCCGGGCAGCGTTCAGATTCCCTTTAGCGTCCTTTCTGGTCCGGGACCCCACATTGCATCTAGGCGTCCTGCCTCCTGGGCTCCTCTGGGCCGTGACGGTTCCTCAGACTTCCCTTGGTTTGATGACTGTGACAGTTTTGAGGGGGGCTGGTCAGGTCTTTTGTAGGCTGCCCCTCTACTGGGATTGGGCTGAGGTTTTTTCACGACTGCACTGGGGCGACCGGTTTTGAGGAGCAAAACCGTGCCCATCACTCCCCTCCCGAGGTACGCACTGTCGACCTGACGCTTCACAGCTGACCTTGACCCTGACGCCCTGGCCGAGGGGTTACACATTTGCTTGTACACTCCTGCAGGGAACACGGGGAAGCTCGTGCTGATCCTCACAGAGAATTTACAGAGGAGGAAACTGAGGCCCAGGGAGGTGATGTGATTCGCCCCAAGGCATGCATCAAGTCAGTGGCAGAGTCTCTCCAAAGTCCAGGCTCTTAGCTGTCACCATTTATCCACTGTAAAGCGTATCATTTAGTCCTTGAGGATGTTGTATCACCTCTATCTAGTTTCAAAACATTCTTATCAAGCTTAGAGAAACCCTGTGTGATTCAGCCCTCTCCCCATTCCCCTCTCTTCCCAGCCCCTGGCAACCACTAATCTGCTTCCTGTCTCTGTGGATTTACATATTTTGAATATTTCATATAAACAGAATCATATATGATCTGACCTTTCGCATCTGCATGTCATCAATGTTCTCCTTAACCTTTTGGCTTCATTGTGGGCACTGTTTAAACCCTGTATCTGTTTTGAGATTTATTGAGTTAAAAGTTGATAGTGTAACACATAAGTCAACTTTACTCCGACTCTCCAAAAAAAACAGGATTGTGTCGTCAAGCAGAGGAACATCCCTGCCTCCCCGGGACCGCGGGGCCCTTCCCGGAGACACCTTGCCTCCCTGTCCAGCTGAATTTGCTTTATCTTAGATTAGAAAATACACAGAAATAGACATTCTACCAGAGGAATAGAAGGCGAGCCCGGGAAGAGTCAGGCACGTTGGTGCTGACACCTGGATTGTGCCGGAATCAGTGGGGACAGGGAGGAGACTTACTAAATCTGTGTGGCAGGAGGTGAAGTCAGGTCCCTACCTCACACCGTATACCAAAGCCAGCCCCAGAGAGCTTAAGGACTCAGCGTGTAAACCTGGCAAGTCTACATTTTTACATTGTTTATGTCTAGACTCTGGGGTAAAGATAGAGTCTGAAAGGAGACCCTTGAGTGTCAGCTAGGAGAGGCAGGCCCGAAGGCTTTCCCATTGCTTGGGAGTGCTCCTGCCTCAGATGCTAATCTCTCTGTCTGAGGCCCACCCTCAGCCTTCCCTGCTTTGCCCTGGGCTGGGGGTGGGTTCCCCTCTCTTAATAGGTAAGTGCTGGCTTTGGCACCATCAGAATGGCCTTAACTGTGAAAGGAGTGCTCTGGTGAGGGTGTGTCTACCCCGGTCCCTCCAAGTGCTCTAGCCCCTCTGCCCTCCCACCCACTAAATACTGGTGGGTCTTAGCTCTGCTCTCCTCTTACAAAACCCTTTGGCCTGTCCATGTGCGGGTCCTGGTGCTCTGCCAGTGTATCCAGGGTACGGCCCCTGCTCACCTCTCTGCTGCCACCATTGCCTCCCGCCTGGACTGTTCCATCCTGGCCTCCTGCAATCCGTTCTCCACGCAACAGCCAGGGAGAGCCCTTGGAGACCCAAGTCAGTTCTCTTCCTTGTTCTGCTCCGACCCTTCCCACAGCTCCTGACTCATTCGTAGTAAAAGCCAAAGCCCTTGCTGAGGCCCACATTCCCCCCTGTGACCCGGACCTCACTTTCTGCCTGACCTTGCCTCCTTCGGTCACTCATCACCTCCTTGCTGTTCCTCAAGCTCCCCAGGCCATTGCTGCCTCAGGGCCTTTGCATGTGCCCTTTCTTCTGCCTGGAATGCCCTGCCCTCAGGTACCCCCTGCTCATCTCTGCTCAGATCTCACCTTCTCAGTGAGGCCTCTTCAGCTAAAAATGCACCCTGGCCAACAGCCGCGGCCCACCCCCTTCCCTTCCCCACGCTTTCTCCCTTCTCCTTGCCATCACCTGCACCACAGTCTGTTGTGTTTCTTTGCTCATGGTCTGACTCCTGCTGGTGGAATGCGGGCTCCTCGAGGGCAGAGGCCTGCTTTCCTCACTGCAGCAGGCAGTCTGGGAAGGGCCCCGAGCAGGCCTTAAGTAAAGGCCTTAAATGGATAGCTTGCTTTGGCCACTGGGTGAGGGAACCAAGGTAGGAGGGCAGGCGAGGAAGCAGGGGTCCAGTGAGGAGGCCCCTGAGGCATCCAGGCAGGGAGCAGAGAAGGTCTGATGATGAGGCTGGTTGCAAGAACTAGAGAGGGACAAGAAGGAGTTTGGTTAAGAAACAGGCACCTTGGAGCCATCCTGAGCTGGCTAACTCCAGACGGCAGCCCCACTCTAGCCTCTGATGAGATTGCAAACCCACGGCTCACCTGGGCCTGCCTTCCCTGCCCTTGGAAGGGAGCGTTTGAGCTGTGCCAGGCCCAACATCTTCAGGCATTTGCGCTCGGCCCGGGGTCTGGGGTTCCCTGCCCGCTCCTGGGCAGGACCTCTGGCTGCTCCCTCTTCTCGGCGTGCTCAGGTTTTTCTGCATCATGTGGCCTGTGAGAGAAACTGGTGTGTAACTGGAGCCGGATCCAGGAAGGAAAGTGTTTCTGCCATGGAAGGGTGGGGGAAAGGAAGGTTGTCCCAGTGCCAGCAAATCCTGTTCCAGAGTTTTTAAACCCGTTAGACATGAGGCCCTTGGGTGCCTTGGAATGCTTCTCGCCCCAGCCCTTGTGCTTCTCGCTCGCTGAGTGACTCTTCAGTTGGTGTGCCTTTGGCTGCAAGTAAGTCTGCCTGACCAGTGATGGTGTAAAGAAGACTTTTCCCTCCCCCGACAGCTTTTTTTTTTTATTATTGTTTTTGTTTTCAACTTTTTGGAATGGTTAACACTTGGGTGAGAAACCAGAAATTATTTTGAAAACTATACGGTCGCTCTGCTAGCAGAAGGCCCTGGGTTCTGGGCTTCTAAGTTCCTGGCTTATGTCGCATAAAAGTTTCAGGGCACGCTATAGGGTAGGTGAGGGAGTAAAGAGCTCATTAAGAAACAAGAAACAGGCACACACTCCCAGACCCGCATGCAGGCATGCTGCAGGGTGAGGCGCGGGGCCGGGTCAGGCCTTTTGAAGGCCTTGCCCCTCCCCCTTCATCATGTTGGGGCGGGGCCCCGGCTGTGTGCTGTTCTGACTGGTTGCCCCACCTGTCAGTTTTCAGGGGCCCAATGAGGGGGCCTTTTGTTTGAAGGTATCCGGGGCTTCCCCTTGACCCCCGAAAGAGTTCCCAGTGGGCTCCCGCGCCGGGGGCTCGCGGCCACGTGCTCTGCCGGGAGTGTTGTCTGACTGGCTGTGGCCCAGGTCCTCCTGTCCTGCCTCATCTCCATCCTCGTCCCGTCTCCACGGCCCTCCTCACAGTTACCTGTGTTTCGTGTCTTACGTATCCTCCCCGGATTTCTTCAGACATACGAACTCACTTAGAAGATTCATTCTTATTTCTGTGTGACCCTCTTTTTAAGCCAATGGTGAGACTGTGGTTTTCTGTTTTTTGAACACGTCAATGTCATTGATACACATCAGCAAAGCATGCAGTTCACCCAGAGTGCACCGCCCTGTGCTGGGCACGACCACGCGCCCTTGGCCCTTTCGCCGTGTTCTGCATTTTGTTCTGTGAGGCCCCGCAGGCTCGCTGCTCGCCCCCCGCCAGCGCACACACAGCATCCTCGCTCGTTGTTTAGGAACACCTCTAGCGAGATAGGACTCACACGCTCTGCAGTTCAGTGGCCGTTAGTCTCTTCCCGGAGTTGTGGAACCAGCACCACAGTCAACTTCAGAGAATGTTACTCACCCGAAAGGAGCCCATTCGGCAGGCGCGCCCCTTCCCCCTGCCCCTGGCCCTGGCAACCGCTAACCCACTTTCGGTCTCTCTGAATTTGTCTGTTTTGGACATTTCATGGCAGTGAAACCACCTGGGGGGTCTTTTGTGGCTGGTAGCTTTGACTTAGCCTGTATTCAGAGCCCGCCCCTGCAGTGCCACGTGTGAAGGACTTGGTGCTTTTTCACGGCTCAGGGATATCCCACTGTGTGGACGGGCCGCGTTTTGAAAATCCGTTCATCCTTTGGTGGACATTTGCGTTGTCTCCACCTCTTGGCTCTTACGAATAAGCTGCTCTGCGCGTCCAGGTTCAAGCTTCTGCGTGGACTCTTTTCAGCTCTCCTGGGTGCACGCCTGGGGTGGCCTTGCCGGGTTATACGGCCACTCTCTCCGGCCTTTGGAGGACCTGCCGGGCTGTTTCCACAGCGACGGCACCGGTTCAGCTTCCCGCCAGCGCTCTAGCCGGGCCTGGTTCCCCCACACCTTGCTGGCACGTGTGATGTGTCTCTGACTCTCGCCAGCCTGGTGGGTGTGAAGTGGTATCCTGGAGGCACTGCTTGGCATCCCCTGGTGGCTAATGGTGTGGAGCATCTTTTCACGGGCTGACTGCCCACTCATCCTTTTTCACAGCTGGGTAGGAATCCCATGTGGCAGGACCTTTGTTTATTGAACCGGTTCCCTGCTGGTGGCCACTGGGTTGTTTCCAGTCTCTCTCTCTTACAGACATTGCTGTAAAGCCTGCCAGATGTATAATTTTGGATATGTCTCGGTGAACCTGTAGGACACTTTCCCTAAGGGAGATTGCTGGGGAAATGCATTATCATCTTGATAGATATGGACATAGACAGGATTTTTTACTCACTAGTAATGCTTTACTGAGGTATAATTTACATACAATAAAATGCACAAATCCTAAGTGCCCAGCTTGATGAATTTTGACAAATATTTCCCGTGTAACCCTCACCCAGATCTAGATATAGCACATTTCCATCCTCCAAGAAGGGCCTGTCATGACCCTTCCTCAGCACTACTTTTCCCCAGAGGAGAGCATGCCTCTGATTCCCACCCACCCCCACACCCCCTACGATTGATTAGTTTCACCTTTCCTAGAACTTCAGCTAAATGGAAGCACGGTGTGTAGTCTTTTGTGTTTGGCTTCTTTTGGTCAGCATGTCGCATTTGAGATTCATCCACATTGTCATGTGTGTAAACAATCCATTCCTTTTACTGCTGTACTGTGTTCCATCATGGGGATCTAACAGTTTGTTTGTCCATTTATCAGTTGGTGGATATCTGTGCTGTTTTCAGTTTTGGGCTTCTGTGAATACGGCTACTGTGAAAACTCTTGTACAAGTGCTTTTTGGACATACTTTTCACTTCTCTTGAGTAAATGTCTTGGAGTGGAATTCCTGGGTCATAGGGCAAGGGTATGTTTAACTTTATTTAATCCAGGCTTTTACTTCTCTTCTGAAACAAGACATCTAGTAGAAGGCCATTTCAGGGATGTTTCTGGGTCTCTCTGATTCCTTGCCACTCCCACCTTAGGAATGCAAGATGGCTGCTGCAGCACCAGTCATCATCATTTTGTTTCCCACCTGTCAGGAGGAAGGAGCAGGGCCAAACAAGCTTCCCATTTCAAGGCTCTGGCTTTTCATCCATATGTGAACATCTTTCCCATGTCTACTCTTAGCTGCAGAAGTCCCTGGGAAAGGAAAGGGGCAAGGGTGTAGTCTAGTTGTGATTCATCCTCTTGGGTAGACACATTGCTGAATGAAAGCAGAGCCAATGAAACCACTGCCAGGAAGATGGAGTTGGGAGTGGCTGTGGGACCCTCAGCATCTGCTTTAGCCCTTTTTTCAGGGTCCTGGAGAGTGGCCAGGAACTGGTGGCTTGTGTTTGGGTAAAGAACGAGAGCCTCGGAAGGAAAAGGAGAGGCAGCAGTTTCCAGAGCAGCCGTTCTCCCAGTGTTTCCCTGCGCCCACAGCTTCAGCATCACCTGGGAACTTGTTAGAAACGCAAACTCTTGGGCCCCTTCCCAGATCTGCTGATTCTGAAACAATCTGCCTTTAAAAAGCCCTCCAGGTGATTCTGCTGCAGGCTCAAGTAGTCTAAAAGCCTGTGTGGGCTGCCCTTGGGCTTTTGTTTCTCCTTTGCGTCTCTTAGCTCCATGTTTTCCTGAACTCAGAGCTTCCTCTGTTGCCCGCTGCTGTGGGAGGCCGGTGTCCGGCAGCGTCGCCATTCCTTTTGTATCCCCTCCACTCTCAGTCCTGCTTCTGTCTTTCTCAGTGTTTTCCCTGTTTCTTAAAAACTCGCATCAAAAAAAAAAAAAATCCAAAGCCTTTCAAGACACCTGATTTCCTTGGCAAGCAGCAGCTTTCTAGCTGCATTTACAACAGTGGCGAATGGCCAAAAAGGAAAAGAAAAACAAAAAAACAAAAAAAACGCAGGAAACCTTTCTAGTGTGTAACTACCTGTACAGCGGAGGCTTTTAGGAGCTCAACACCAGTCGTTTGTGAGCAATCTAAATTTTATAGTGTGCCCTTTTATGTTGTTGAACAAATTCAATGATTTTAGAACCCTGAAGATCATCAAAATTAAACAATGTGTCGATTTTTAATTGCCCTTCAAATTGCTCTTTTCTCTCTTTCCCTAAAGGCATGAGGGTGGGTGAGGAATCCACATTTTTACACCTACTTTCCTTTGTGGCTTTGAAATGGACCCATCCTGCCGGTGGCTACATATGCAGGGCCCTGGCTAGCCCTTTGAGCCTTGACTCAGAATTGGAAAAGGTGCCTCCTCAGGGAGGGTGCAGCCCCTCGAAGTCCTTTGTCTGAATTAGGGAAAGCAAGTCCTTTCTCCAGGCAGATGCTGCCCTTCTCTGGGGCTCACAGGCATGAGCAGAATTGGGCCAGATTTGAGGCACTTGCCTCCTTGACCGGGCTTCTCTGTGCAGTGAACTACCTGTGCAACTGTACACGGTGGCCTGTATGTGTGTTATGTACCCAGTATACAGTCTGTGCTTCTATCGTATAAACTCAGATGCTGTGTTAGTTTCTTGTAACAACTTATCACAAATGTGGTGGTTTAAAACAACAGGAACTTATTCTTTCACAGTTCTGGAGACCCGAAGTCTAAAATCGAGGTAGTAGCAGGGCCGCGCTCCCTCCGAAGGCTCTCGGGGAGAATCTTTCCTGGCTTCTTCCAGCTTCTAGGGGCTCCAGGCGTTCCTGGGCTGTGGCATCGTCATCGTAATCTCTGCCTCCGTCTTCCCTCAGCCTTCTCCTCTGCTCCCTGACTTCTGTCTGTTAAAAGGACATTTGTCGTTGGATTTAGGGCCCATCTGGAGAATCCAGGATGAGCTCATCTGGAGCTCCTTAAGTTATTCACATCTGCAAAGACCCTTTGTCCAAAGGTCACATGCACAGGGTCTGGGTCGTCGGCCTATCTTTCAAGAACCGCCATTCAGCCCTCTGCAGGTGCTTGGGAGACACATCAGAGCAGGGCGGCCTCTAGGCCTGTGTGTGGAGGCCCCTGCGGAAGTGCGACCCCTGGGTGGCCCATCTGCTGAGGCGTGTGGAAAGTGAACGGACTCATCTGCTGCAGTCCACGACAGCATGAGAGGAAGAGGATCTGGATGGGTTCCTGGTGGAAGTGCATGGCAGGAAGTGTACCCCTTGTTGGGGTGCGGTGAGGGGGAGAGGCAGGCAGGCACCACCATGTGATTTAAGAACACGGGCCCGGGAGCCTATCGACCTGTGTTGAGATCCGGGCTCTGCCATTCTGCTAACCGCATGACCTTTGGCGAGTTCTTACCTTTCTCTGCCTGCCTCAGTTTCCTCACCTGTGAAATGGACACGTGGATGATGGCATCTGTCTCATAGGGCTTGTACTTGGCGTTCAGCAAACAGTAGCGACAATGAGGAAGCAGGGAGGTGGTGGCAGCTGAGGGCACGTGGGGCGGTATCCAGACCATCTCAGACGCCCAGACTTCCAAATACCAGGGAGTCTGGAAGGTTCCCAAGCAGGGCTCGGAGCTGTAGTTGGGACAGGTCAGGCTGGAGGCCAGTGAGGAAGAGGGTGGGTGTGGAGGAGAAGCAGCAAAGCCCAGGGGCTGGGCCCACAGCAGGGGGTGTTTCTGTGGTCATTTGCAAGTGGTTTGATTGATGTTTGTCCTGATGGACCAGGAGGATAACTGTCCATGTGTGCCCACCAGTGTATCCCAGCACCCAGCCCAGAGTGGGCATATAGGAGGTGCCGAGTGATGCTTGTGGCGGGTGATATTCAAAATATGTATCCAGCAGCATAGCATGAACACCAGGCAGGTAGTGACTGGCATGCTCCGGAAGGAGGGCCTGTGGGCTGTCTGCTGTGCCAGCTGTTGCCCCTTGGTTGTTGGGTGATGGGAGTATCCCAGGATGTCTGGAGGGGCACCGTGAGGTAGTGGGGGGTAGGGACAGCCTTTAGGTGCTGCAGTATCTTAACAACTGATGCAACCAGTTGTGAGCCAGCAGATTGTTAACACAGGAGGGAGGGAAGGGTACGTCGGTGGGTGGCTAAAGAGAGACATGGTGAGGCCCAGATTTGGGCAGGCTTAGGGATGATGGAGAGGAAGGGCTAGATGGAAGAGTTTTGGGAGATGGAATGGATGAGACTTGGATGTGGGGCCAGGCTGGCCCTTAGTCTGGAGAGTGAACTAAACATGGCTGTATCAGTTAGCTGCTGCTACATAACAAACAACCCCCAAATTTAGAGGCTGTCCTGGTTACTATTGCTATGTAACAGATTACCCCAGAATGTAGTTGGCTTAAAGCAACCATTATTTTAGGTCAGGAATTTGACATCACGCAGTGGGGATGGCACAGCAGGTCTCTGCTCTACAACATCTGGGCCCTTAGCTGGGGAGACTCAAAGGTCGGGGGTGACTAGTTGGGGACTGAAGCTGGTTCACTCACATGTTTGGTGCTGGGCTAGCATGATGTAAAGATAGAACTGCCATCTATGCCCTACTCCTGGTCTCTCCACGTGGCCACTTAGGCTTCCTCATGGCATGGCAGGTCTCAGGGTGGTCAGGCTTCTGGTAGGGCGGCTTAGGTGTTCAGAGGTAAATGTTCCAGTGGATGAGGCAGACATCGGCTTGCCCTCCACGACCAGCCTCAGCAGCCTCGGAGCATCGCTCCTTTGCATCCTCGCCTCAGTTCCTGGGGAGTAGTGAGACAACGTTGTGGAAGCGAGTCTGGGGGTGGAGATCTTGTTGCAGCCATCTTTGGAAGGTGCTTCCTGCCTCTGGGGCTTAAAACAAAACCATATATTTGTTCCTAATCATCCTCATAGGTGGAATTTGGACCTGGCTCAGCTGACGGCTTCTGATATTCACTGGGTGTCTGTGGCCACTATAGGCCAGCCAGGCAGCTCTGCTTCTAGGGCTTGGCTGGCCGTTGGCATGGGCGATGGGGCGACAGACACGCGTGTCTCATCCTCCAGCGAGCTGGCCCGGGCTTCTTCATTGGCCGCTGGGAAAGAGTGGAAGCGTGCCGGGCCTCTGGAGGCGGAGGCTCGGAAAGGCCACCCTGGCCAATTGGCAAAGCAAGTCAAAAGGCCAGCTCAGGTGCAAGGCCGGGGCTGCAGAGTGTGGGGCCAGGGAGAAGTTTCTGACCACTTTCACAGTCACTCACACTGGCCTTTGTTTCAGATCCCCTTTCCATCAGCCTACTCCCATTTTGCTGAGCCTCTCTTCTCAAAAAGTGGCTCACGTGGGAAGTGGCTGTGGCTCAAGCAGTTGAGCTCCTGTTTACCATG